>JBAIFT010000117.1:0-100000 GCA_037349215.1 Graptemys geographica | reverse complement strand
TCCCCCACTGATGCCCCAAACCAGCCCCCTCTCCAGTCCTGGTGCCGCAGGGGGGCCGGGGTGGGAGGCTGTACTACTGGGGGGTGTGGTTGTGGCGTGTGTACACACGCTGTGTGTGATTGTGAAAAATGTGCACACAGCCAGGGTGTGTGTAATTGTGTTGTGTGTGCACACAGCTGGGGTGTGTGTGTGATTGTACAATGCATGCACGCGGCTCTGTGTGTGTGTGTGGGGGGGGACTGTTTGTCCTTTTGTTTCTGTGGTCTGTTAATGTACAGTGCATTCACACAGCAGTGTGTGTGTGTATGTCCTTTTGTCTCTGTTGTGTGTGTGTTTCTGCTGTGTATGGTTTGTATGTCTGTCCTTTGTCCTGCACTTGTGTGAGTTCTTTGGGTGTATTTGTGGCTGTGTATTGTGACTCCATGTCACCCTGAGCCCCGGGTGTGTCAGGGAGCGACAGACACAGCACCCCCTCCGCCGGGCGCCCCCCCCCCCCGACCTTTACCACAGCGGGTTTGAATCCATATTTATAGGGCCTGGCTCTGCCTGGGGGAGGGGAAGCGGGAAGGTTGAGTGTGGACCCAGGCATACGGGAGGTGTGAAAGAATTACATGGCCCATGGACAACACCACACAGAGCAATCCCCAGCCCGAACACTGCCTCCCGCAGACACAGGTGGGATCGGGGTGGGTCTGAGCCAGGATCAGGGTGTATGTGAGGGGGGAGTTGGGGGTGTAGCTGGGCCCTGGATCGGGGTGTATGTGGGGGCGGAGTTGGGGGGTAGCTGGGCCCTGGATAACGATGTATGTGGGGGGGGTTGGGGTGTAGCTGGGCCCTGGATCGGGGTGTATGTGAGGGGGGAGTTGGGGTGTGGCTGGTCCCTGGATCGGGGTGTATGTGAGGGGGGAGTTGGGGTGTAGCTGGGACCTGGATCGGGGTGTATGTGGGGGTAGTTGGGGTGAAGCCGGGCCCTGGATCGGGGTGTATGTGAGGGGGGGTTGGGGTGTAGCCGGGCCCTGGATCGGAGTGTATGTGGGGGTAGTTGGGGTGTAGCCGGGCCCTGGATCAGGGTGTATGTGAGGGGGGAGTTGGGGTGTAGCTGGGCCCTGGATCGGGGTGTATGTGAGGGGGTAGTTGGGGTGTAGCCGGGCCCTGGATCAGGGTGTATGTGAGGGGGTAGTTGGGGTGTAGCTGGGCCCTGGATCAGGGTGTATGTGAGGGGGAATTGGGGTGTAGCTGGGCCCTGGATCGGGGTGTATGTGGGGGGGGAGTTGGGGGGGTAGCTGGGCCCTGGATAAGGATGTATGTGGGGGGGGGGTTGGGGTGTAGCTGGGCCCTGGATCGGGGTGTATGTGAGGGGGGAGTTGGGGTGTGGCTGGTCCCTGGATCGGGGTGTATGTGAGGGGGGAGTTGGGGTGTAGCTGGGACCTGGATCGGGGTGTATGTGAGGGAGGGTTGGGGTGTAGCCGGGCCCTGGATCAGGGTGTATGTGAGGGGGGAGTTGGGGTGTAGCCGGGCCCTGGATCGGGGTGTATGTGGGAGGGTTGGGGTGTAGCTGGGCCCTGGATCAGGGTGTATGTGAGGGGGAATTGGGGTGTAGCTGGGCCCTGTATCGGGGAGTATGGGGGGGTTGGAGTGTAGCTGGGCTGTGGATAGATGGGGGGGTTGGGGTGTAACTGGGCCCTGGATCGGGGTGTATGTGAAGGGGGAGTTGGGGTGTAGCCGGGACCTGGATCGGGGTGTATGTGAGGGGGTTGTTGGGGTGTAGCCGGGCCCTGGATCGGGGTGTATGTGAGGGGGGAGTTGGGGTGTGGCTGGTCCCTGGATCGGGGTGTATGTGAGGGGGGAGTTGGGGTGTAGCTGGTCCCTGGATCGGGGTGTATGTGGGCGGGGGAGTTGGGGTGTAGCTGGGCTGTGGATAGATGGGGGGATTGGGGTGTAGCTGGGCTTTGGATTGGGGTGTATGTGGGGGGGTTAGGGTGTAGCTGGGCCCTGGGTCGGGGTGTATGTGAGAGGGAAGTTGGGGTGTAGCTGGTCCCTGGGTCGGGATGTATGTGAGGGGGGAGTTGGGGTCTAGCTGGGACCTGGATCGGGGTGTATGTGAGGGGGGAGTTGGGGTGTAGTTGGGCCCAGGATCGGGGTGTATGTGGGGGGGGTTGGAGTGTAGCTGGGCCCTGGATCAGGGTGTATGTGAAGGGGGAGTTGGGGTGTAGCTGGGCCCTGGATCGGGGTGTATGTGGGGGGGAGTTGGGGTGTAGCTGGTCTCTGGATCGGGGTGTATGTGAGGGGGGAGTTTGGGTGTAGCTGGGCCATGGATTGGGGTGTATGTGAGGGGGTTGGAGTGTAGCTGGGCCCTGGATCAGGGTGTATGTGGGGGTAGTTGGGGTATAGCTGGGCCCTAGATCGGGGTGTATGTGAGGGGGGAGTTGGGGTGTAGCTGGGCCCTGGATCAGGGTGTATGTGAGGGGGGAGTTGGGGTGTAGCCGGACCCTGGATCGGGGTGTATGTGGGGGGGTTGGGGTGTAGCTGGGCCCTGGATCGGGGTGTATGTGGGGGGGGAGTTGGGGTGTAGCTGGTCCCTGGATCGGGGTGTATGTGAGGGGGGAGTTGGGGGTGTAGCTGGGCCTTGATCAGGGTGTATGTGAGGGAGGAGTTCGGGTGTAGCTGGGACCTGGATCGGGGTGTATGTGGGGGTAGTTGGGGTGTAGCCAGGCCCTGGATCGGGGTGTATGTGAGGCGGGGTTGGGGTGTAGCCGGGCCCTGGATTGGGGTGTATGTGGGGGTAGTTGGGGTGTAGCCGGGCCCTGGATCAGGGTGTATGTGAGGGGGGAGTTGGAGTGTAGCCAGGCCCTGGATCGGGGTGTATGTGAGGGGGAATTGGGGTGTAGCTGGGCCCTGGATCAGGGTATATGTGAGGGGGGAGTTGGGGTGTAGCTGGGCCCTGTATCGGGGAGTATGGGGGGTTGGAGTGTAGCTGGGCTGTGGATAGATGGGGGGGTTTGGGGTGTAGCTGGTCCCTGGGTCGGGATGTATGTGAGGGGGGAGTTGGGGTCTAGCTGGGCCCTGGATCGGGGTGTATGTGAGGGGGGAATTGGGGTGTAGCTGGGCCCTGGATCGGGGTGTATGTGAGGGGGGAATTGGGGTGTAGCTGGGCGCTGTATCGGGGTGTATGTGGGGGGGGAGTTGGGGTGTAGCTGAGCCCTGGATCAGGGTGTATGTGGGGGGGGGAGTTGGGGTGTAGCTGAGCCCTGGATCAGGGTGTATGTTGTGGGGGGAGTTGGGGTGTAGCTGGGCCCTGGATCAGGGTGTATGTGGGGGGGGGAGTTGGGGTGTAGCTGAGCCCTGGATCAGGGTGTATGTTGGGGGGGGAGTTGGGGTGTAGCTGGGCCCTGGATCGAGGTGTATGTGAGGGGGGAATTGGGGTGTAGCTGGGCCCTGTATCGAGGTGTATGTGACGGGGGAGTTGGGGTGTAGCTGGGACCTGGATCAATGGGCCGGGCCCCCTCCCATAATCTCCTGGGGGTCAGAGCTGAGTGTTAGAGACCCCAAAGTGGGCAGTGACCCCCCGTGTCCCCTCACACATCCAGGCAGGGCCTGAGCCCCCTCCCCCCTGGGGCTCTCCCTACATGCCCCCCCACGCTCAGGCAGGGCCTGAGCCCCCCCGCCCGGGGCTCCCCCGCCTGTCGATAGGTTAAGTGCCAGGGTCAGGGCTATTGACAGGCCGATTAGCGGCCTGTCAGCTCCCTCCCGGGCTGATCTCGTGTGCGGCCTGCGAACGCTGCGCATTGATTTTCGGGGATTCCCAGCGACCCCGGTGCTGACACATCGATTCAGCTCCTCGCTCTGGGGCTGCCTCTTCCGGTACCTCCCCCACGCCCAGCCCCACTAGGTCCTGCTCCCCCCCAGAGCCGGGAAGAGAACCCAGGAGTCCTGGCTCCCAGCCCCCCCGCTCTAACCACCAGACCCCACTCCCCTCCCAGAGCCGGGGAGAGAACCCAGGAGTCCTGGCTCCCAGCCCCCCCCCCGCTTTAACCACCAGCCCACGCTCCCCTCCCAGAGTAGGGGAGAGAACCCAGGAGTCCTGGCTCCCAGCGCTGAGACCTCCCCATTCCCAGGCACTGCTGCGGAGCTGACCCCACCCTCTCCTGCCCCCGTGCTCCCTAGGACGGTGGGTGGTAACTCCCAGGTGATGGATTCCCCCCTCCCACAGGCTGAGTGCACCCCCCCGCTCCCTGCCTCACTCCCCTCCCCCGCCGCCTGGGCTGCCTCCCCGGGGCCCCCCATCACTCAGGGCGCTGGTGACGCTAATGGCGTGTCGCGGGTTGTACAACATCCCGTCCTTCTAATTGTTGTGACGGGGATCGGCAGCCCGATTAAACCCATCGATTTTCTCATACTAACCGCATCGATTTTTAAATTTCCTATTGATTCCTGCCCTAAATCTCTTTAAGCAAAGACTTCGCTCCGCAGATGACATCCTCTGATTAGCAGCCGCCGGGCGCGTGCCGGGCCTAGCGCAGCCTGGTCCCAGGGCAGCCAGGACTCCTGGGTTCTCTTCCCAGCTCTGGGAGGGGAGTGGGGGCTGGTGGTTAGAGCAGGGGGCTGGGAGCCAGGACTCCTGGGTTCTCTCCCCGGCTCTGGGAGGGGAGTGGGGGCTGGTGGTTAGAGCGGGGGGGCTGAGAGCCAGGACTCCTGGGTTCTCTCCCCGGCTCTGGGAGGGGAGTGGGGGCTGGTGGTTAGAGTGGGGGGGCTGAGAGCCAGGACTCCTGGGTTCTCTCCCAGATTGTGTGAGGAGCAGGATTTTGTAGAGGGTGTGTGTGGGTGTGTGTGCACTTGACCTGCTGCGTGTGCTTGGTGTGTTCAAACACTTGAGTGTGCCCTGGGGGGGGTGAGGGGGCCCCGATGGCCAACTGACCCGCTGGGTGTGACCCAGGGAGTGCAGCCTGGCAGGGGTTCGGAGAGGCTGTGGGGGTGGGCAGGGAGTGTCTCCTCCCGGCCTAACCCAGGGACAAGGGAACTGGGCATGGCAAGGTCCAACGAGGGGGCGGGAAACCTGTCCAGGTGCAGCCTGTGGAACTCCCTGCCACAGGAGTCGAGGGGCCCAGGGCAGAGCTGGGCGGTTTCTCTGGCAGATCCTGATTCAGGAGAGTGATTCTGGGTTGGAAATCGGCTGCTTCCAGGCTCCGGGGGGGGCCTCGTGGGATGACCCTGGACATGAGGGCAGCGGGTGGTGACTGGGGCTGTCAGAGACGGGCTGGTTGCCTGCTGATCTCTGGGCCTCACATGCAACCTCCTCACAGTGCCTGGGTGAGTGTGCAAGCCCCCCGTGTGTAAAAACCCTTGAGTGTCCCCTGGCGAGTGTGCAAATGCCTGATTGAGTGTGCAAAGCATCATGTCCCTGGGGTGTGTGCAGACCGGGCCCCTGCCCTGGGACTGGCTGCAGGTGCCTCGGGGCGGGGGAGGGGGGCGGCTGGTCCCCACCAGTCCCGGACCGGTTCTGACCCACTGCTCTCTCCGCAGGTCCTGGACTGGAGTGAATGTTTTACAGCTGCCACTTCTGCCTGAAAGGTCAGTGTGTGCGCGGGGGCGGGGTGAGGAGGGGAGGGGAGGGGTGTAGCCCGCGGGATCTGGGGGGGCATTGCTGGCTGCTGGGGAGCAGGGAAGGGGGACCCATGTCTCTGTGCCTGTGGCGTGTCGGTTTAGCATCTCACCTGGATCAGGACTCCTGGGTTCTGTCCTGGCGCTGGGGAGGGCAGTGGAGTCGAGTAGTCAGAGTGGGCCGGGGGAGGAGCCTTGTTGGCTGAGTGCCTCAGTTTCCGCTGCTGTGTGCTATGGGCAGTGGTGAGGCCTGGATGAAGCCGGCGGTGGGGGGCTGGACTTGCGCTGCCCTGTGTTGTGGGGGGCAGGGCCCTGCATTTACCCCCGGCTCTGGCAGCAGGGGGCGTGTTGGAGCCTGCTGTGCTCGGAGCAGGACGGGCTGGGCTAGCGAGAACTGGGAACCGCCCTGATGCCCACTGCCCCACATGGCCTGGGGGGCGGGGAATCATTCGCCTCTATCCCTCCCCACCCCCAACGAGCTACCCCTCCATCTGTCGGTCCCCGGATCCCTCTACCCGACCATCCCTCCATCTGTCCATCCCTCTACCCCTCCAACTAACCATCCCTCCATCCGTTTGTCCGTCCATCCCCCGCACCCCTCTACTCAACCATCCCTCCGTCTGTCCAATCCCTGCACCCCTCTACCCAACCATCCCTCTGTCCGTCAGTCCATCCGCCACACCCCTCTACCCAACCATCCCTCTGTCTGTTCATCCCTATACCCCTCTACCCAACCATCCCTCCATCCATCCGTCCATCCCCTGCACTCCTCTACCTAACCATCCCTCTGTCCATCCATCTCTCCCCACAGCCCTCTACCTGACCATCCCTCCATCCATCCATTCCCGCAGCCCTGTACTCATCCATCCCTCTGTCCGTCCATCACCGCACCTCTCTACCTAACCATAGCTCCGTCCATCCATCCATCCCCTGCACCCCACTATATAACCATCCCTCCCTCCCTCCATCCATCCATCCCCAAACCACTCTACCCAACCATCCATCCGTCCATCCCTGCCAGCAATCCTCTACCCAGCCATCCCTCCGTCCCTCCTTCCATCCCCACGCCCTGCTATATAACCATCCCTTTGTCCGTCCATCTCCGCACTCCTCTACCCAACCAACCCTCCATCCATCCATCCCCACACCCCTGTACCCAACCATCCCCCATCTGTTCATCCATCCATCCCCCATCTGTTCATCTACCCAACCATCCCTCCATATGTTCATCCATCCATCCCCCGCACCACTCTACCCAACCAACCCTCCGTCTGTTCATCCATCCATCCCCGCAGCCCTCTACCCAACCATCCCTCCGTCTGTTCATCCATCTATCCATCCCCATCTGTTCATCTATCCAACCATCCCTCCATCTGTTCATCCATCCATCCCCTGCACCACTCTACCCAACCAACCTTCCGTCTGTTCATCCATCCATCCCCTGTACCCCTCTACCCAACCTTCCCTCCGTCTGTTCATCCATCCATCCCCCGCACCCTCTACCCAACCTTCCCTCCATCTGTTCATCCATCCATCCCTGTCTGTTCATCTACCCAACCATCCCTCCGTCTGTTCATCCATCCATCCCTGTCTGTTCATCTACCCAACCATCCCTCCGTCTGTTCATCCATCCATCCCCCGCATCCCTCTGTCTGTTCATCCATCCATCCCCGTCTGTTCATCTACCCAACCATCCCTCGGTCTGTTCATCCATCCATCCCCCATCTGTTCATCTACCCAACCATCCCTCCGTCTGTTTATCCATTCATCCCCCGCACCTCTCTACCCACCCAACCCTCCGTCTGTTCATCCATCCATCCCCCGTCTGTTCATTTACCCAACCATCCCTCCGTCTGTTCATCCATCCATCCCCCTCACCCTTCTACCCAACCTTCCCTCCGTCTGTTCATCCATCCATCCCCCATCTGTTCATCTACCCAACCATCCCTCCGTCTGTTCATCCATCCATCCCCCATCTGTTCATCTACCCAACCATCCCTCGTCTGTTCATCCATCCATCCTCGCACCCCTCTACCCAACCTTCCCTCCATCTGTTCATCCATCTATCCCCGGCTGTTCATCTACCCAACCTTCCCTCCGTCTGTTCATCCATCCATCCCCCATCTGTTCATCTACCCAACCATCCCTCCGTCTGTTCATCCATCCATCCCCGCACCCCTCTACCCAACCTTCCCTCCATCTGTTCATCCATCTATCCCCGGCTGTTCATCTACCCAACCATCCCTCTGTCTGTTCATCCATCCATCCCCCATCTGTTCATCTACCCAACCATCCCTCCGTCTGTTCATCCATCCATTCCCCGTCTGTTCATCTACCCAACCATCCCTCCGTCTGTTCATCCATCCATCCCCGCACCCCTCTACCCAACCTTCCCTCCGTCTGTTCATCCATCCATCCCCCATCTGTTCATCTACCCAACCATCCCTCCGTCTGTTCATCCATCCATCCCCCTCACCCTTCTACCCAACCTTCCCTCCGTCTGTTCATCCATCCATCCCCCATCTGTTCATCTACCCAACCATCCCTCCATCTGTTCATCCATCCATCCCCGCACCCCTCTACCCAACCTTCCCTCCATCTGTTCATCCATCTATCCCCGGCTGTTCATCTACCCAACCATCCCTCTGTCTGTTCATCCATCCATCCCCCATCTGTTCATCTACCCAACCATCCCTCCGTCTGTTCATCCATCCATTCCCCGTCTGTTCATCTACCCAAGCATCCCTCCGTCTGTTCATCCATCCATCCCCGCACCCCTCTACCCAACCTTCCCTCCATCTGTTCATCCATCTATCCCCGGCTGTTCATCTACCCAACCTTCCCTCCGTCTGTTCATCCATCCATCCCTGCACCCCTCTACCCAACCATCCCTCCGTCTGTTCATCCATCCATCCCCCATCTGTTCATCTACCCAACCATCCCTCCGTCTGTTCATCCATCCATCCCCGCACCCCTCTACCCAACCTTCCCTCCGTCTGTTCATCCATCTATCCATCCCCATCTGTTCATCTATCCAACCATCCCTCCATCTGTTCATCCATCCATCCCCTGCACCACTCTACCCAACCAACCTTCCGTCTGTTCATCCATCCATCCCCTGTACCCCTCTACCCAACCTTCCCTCCGTCTGTTCATCCATCCATCCCCCGCACCCTCTACCCAACCTTCCCTCCATCTGTTCATCCATCCATCCCTGTCTGTTCATCTACCCAACCATCCCTCCGTCTGTTCATCCATCCATCCCTGTCTGTTCATCTACCCAACCATCCCTCCGTCTGTTCATCCATCCATCCCCCGCATCCCTCTGTCTGTTCATCCATCCATCCCCGTCTGTTCATCTACCCAACCATCCCTCGGTCTGTTCATCCATCCATCCCCCATCTGTTCATCTACCCAACCATCCCTCCGTCTGTTTATCCATTCATCCCCCGCACCTCTCTACCCACCCAACCCTCCGTCTGTTCATCCATCCATCCCCCGTCTGTTCATTTACCCAACCATCCCTCCGTCTGTTCATCCATCCATCCCCCTCACCCTTCTACCCAACCTTCCCTCCGTCTGTTCATCCATCCATCCCCCATCTGTTCATCTACCCAACCATCCCTCCGTCTGTTCATCCATCCATCCCCCATCTGTTCATCTACCCAACCATCCCTCGTCTGTTCATCCATCCATCCTCGCACCCCTCTACCCAACCTTCCCTCCATCTGTTCATCCATCTATCCCCGGCTGTTCATCTACCCAACCTTCCCTCCGTCTGTTCATCCATCCATCCCCCATCTGTTCATCTACCCAACCATCCCTCCGTCTGTTCATCCATCCATCCCCGCACCCCTCTACCCAACCTTCCCTCCATCTGTTCATCCATCTATCCCCGGCTGTTCATCTACCCAACCATCCCTCTGTCTGTTCATCCATCCATCCCCCATCTGTTCATCTACCCAACCATCCCTCCGTCTGTTCATCCATCCATTCCCCGTCTGTTCATCTACCCAACCATCCCTCCGTCTGTTCATCCATCCATCCCCGCACCCCTCTACCCAACCTTCCCTCCGTCTGTTCATCCATCCATCCCCCATCTGTTCATCTACCCAACCATCCCTCCGTCTGTTCATCCATCCATCCCCCTCACCCTTCTACCCAACCTTCCCTCCGTCTGTTCATCCATCCATCCCCCATCTGTTCATCTACCCAACCATCCCTCCATCTGTTCATCCATCCATCCCCGCACCCCTCTACCCAACCTTCCCTCCATCTGTTCATCCATCTATCCCCGGCTGTTCATCTACCCAACCATCCCTCTGTCTGTTCATCCATCCATCCCCCATCTGTTCATCTACCCAACCATCCCTCCGTCTGTTCATCCATCCATTCCCCGTCTGTTCATCTACCCAAGCATCCCTCCGTCTGTTCATCCATCCATCCCCGCACCCCTCTACCCAACCTTCCCTCCATCTGTTCATCCATCTATCCCCGGCTGTTCATCTACCCAACCTTCCCTCCGTCTGTTCATCCATCCATCCCTGCACCCCTCTACCCAACCATCCCTCCGTCTGTTCATCCATCCATCCCCCATCTGTTCATCTACCCAACCATCCCTCCGTCTGTTCATCCATCCATCCCCGCACCCCTCTACCCAACCTTCCCTCCATCTGTTCATCCATCCACCCCCATCTGTTCATCTACCCAACTATCCCTCCGTCTGTTCATCCATCCGTCCCCGTCTGTTCATCTACCCAATCACCCTCCGTCTGTTTATCCATCCATCCCCGTACCCCTCTACCCAACCTTCCCTCCATCTGTTCATCCATCTATCCCCGGTGTCACGGAGTATTGGGGGACTCAGGGCCCTGCACCCCCGGCTTCCTGCAATTCACCATGACTCTCAGCCAGCCAGTAAAGCAGAAGGTTTATTTGGATGACAGGAACACAGTCCAAGACAGGTCTTGCAGGCACAGACAACAGGGCCCCCCTCAGTTAGGTCCAGCTTGGGGTCCCAGGGCATGCCAGCCCACCCCCCTTTGGGGGGTCAGAGCCATCTCTGCCTCCCAGCCATCTCTCCAGCCTCCTTCCAGCCTGCTTCCAGCACTCTGCCTTAAGCCACCCCTCCCACAGCCTTTGTTCAGTTTCCCGGCTAAGGAGTCACCTGGTCTTCAACCCCTTCCTGGGTTCTCGTGTTACACACTCAGGTATGCGCCCTCGGGCAGATCCCACCCTGCAATGCAGACTATCCCAGCACACTCCCCTGTCAGCATTCACAGACCACAGTGAGAACAGTCCCAGTTCGTCACATCTCTCCCCCCTTCGAGACCGAACTGAGCAGGGTCACTTTAGCCAGTGACCCGGGGAAGTTCGAACCTACCCCCGTTCCCATGGATGCCCCCGCATCCCTCCCATTCCTTGGTGAGAATTACACCAGGCCCCTCCAGTTTCACGCTCCCCCTTAGGCTGGGGGTGCTTGATGGCACTCGCAGTTCGCATGTGGGAAGGTTTATGCGGCCTGCGCCCTTTTCCCACCCCCATACCTCTGGGGCTCCAACTGGGCTGTGGTCTTCTCCCAGCGCTCCAGTCTGGAGGTCTGTGTTTTGGGCTCTCTTGGTTTAGAGCCGCCCTTTTTACCTTGGCCACCCTCCGAAAAGGCTCCTCTATGCTGGGCAAGGGTCCTAAAGCTATTTTCCCCTTGTCCCAGGCCTTCCTCCCCCTCTGACAGGGGTCACAGGATCCGCAGTACTGTCGGACAGTAACAAAGACCCCAGGCCAGTAAAAGCTCCGTAGCAGCCTCTGCTGGGTACGCCAGGTTCCCTGGTGCCCTGAGAGGGGAATGTCATGGGCCCGGCACAGCAGCTGGCGGCGATACTTCTGGGGTACCACCAGCTGCCTCCTGATCCCCCCTGACTCCATTTCCCCTGGGGGAGCCCATTCTCGGTACAGGAACCCCTTCTCCCACAGGAACCTTTTCCGGCCACCTCGTCCCATGGTCTGTACCGCATTGAGGTCGGCCAGGTCCCTTATCTTCCGCAAGGAGGGATCTCTCTGTAACTCGGCCTGGAACTCAGCAGCTGGGACAGGGATGGCCACCTGCTCTTTCTCGCCCGCTGGGTCTGAAGCTGCAGCCTCCCTGAGCCGCGTCCCTGGGCGTTCCCTCCCCACCAGGTTAGGGTCCCGCGCCTCAGGCAAGGCACCCCCCCCAAGGCCAGGGCGCAGTGCCCCTCGCCGGCTCTGACCGCGGGTCACAACTAAGGCGGTCTGGGGGCTGCTGGGCCAGTCCTCTAGGTCCCCCCCCATCAACACCTCAGTGGGCAAATGGTGGTGCACTCCCACGTCCTTGGGGCCCTCCTTGGCCCCCCATTTCAGGTGTACCCTCGCTACGGGAACCTTGAATGGGGTCCCGCCCACCCCGGTCAGGGTCAGGAAGGTGTTGGGCACCACCCGATCTGGGGCCACCACCTCGGGCCGGGCCAGTGTCACCTCTGCGCCCGTGTCCCAGTAACCATAAACTTCCTTCCCATCCACCTCCAGGGGAACAAGGCACTCGCTCCGCAGGGACAGCCCCGCGCCAACCCTGTAAACGGAGAACTTTGAATCCGGAGCATCTGGCCCCCCAGAGAAGCTGGCCGGGGGCCCTTCTCTCTCTTGAGCAGTTGATAAGCTGCCAGCCCCTCTTGCGTGGGAAGCCTGCCCCTCGTCCGTCTGGGCCTCTACCAAGTTAACCCGGTGCGGGTTCGGTCTGCTCAGTCTGTCCTTGAGCTTGGGGCACTGGGCCCGAACGTGGCCTCTTCGGCCGCAGTAATAGCAGCTCAGGTCCCGTGGGTCCCCTCGAGCCGGTCGGTTGTCCCTGACGCTGGGCATTCCCCGTGGGAGGGGATTCCCCATATTCCCCCTTTGGGAGGTCCCAGGGTGACTCTCTCTCTGCATCGCGGCGGGCCTGTTCCTTTGGGGCTCCTCCCTGCCACCCCCTGACCGGCTCTTTACAAACTCATCAGCCAGCTGCCCGGCATGTCGCGGGTTCTCTGGCTTTCTGTCCACCAACCACAGCCTCAGGTCGGATGGGCACCGCTCATACAGTTGCTCCAGTACCAGCAGTTTAATCAGGTCCTCCTTCGTCTGGGCCCCACCAGCCCACTTGCTGGCGTATCTTTCCATGCGGACGGCTAGTTGCAAATATGAGATCTCAGGGGTTTTATCTTGACTCCGGAACCTTTCCCGGTACATCTCAGGAGTCAGCCCAAACTCTCGTAGCAGGGCCTTTTTGAATAGTTCGTAGTCCCCTTTCTCTGCCTCTCCCAGTTGGCGGTACAATGCCACGGATTTGGGGTCCAGTAAGGGGGTAAGGACCCGGAGTCTGTCCGCGGGACCCACCCGGTGCAGCTCGCAGGCCGTCTCAAAGGCCTCCAGGAAGTCATCCATGTCCTCCCCCTCCTTGTATGGGGCCATGATGCACTTATCAAAGCTCCGTGCAGTCCTGGGTCCCCCCTCACTCACCACAGCCGGGGGTTCGCTGCCCTTCAATCTTGCCAGTTCCAGTTCATGCTGACGCTGTCTCTCTTCATGCTGTCTCTGTCTCTCTTTCTCCTCCCGTTCATGCTGTCTCTGTCTCTCTTCACGCTGATGCTGTCTCTCTTTCTCCTCCCGTTCATGCTGTCTCTGTCGTTCACGATCCTCCAGCTCTCTCAGTTTTAGCTCTTTCTCCCATTCCAGCCAATTCCGCTCCCCGGATGCCAAACGTCGCCGGGAGGATCCTCTGCTGGCCGGCGGGCTTTGCCGGGGGGATCCCCTGCTGGCCGGGGGGGTCACGGCGCCTTCGGTATTTGCTGGGCTCCTCCCCACCCTTCCCCTAGGCATAGGAAGGAGGGGTCTCGGGAAGCCCTCAGCAGCCGGCTGACCACTCCCAGCTGGGACAGACACTGGTGCCTGCGCTGCATTTGCCAGGCTGCTTCCCTGAGACACAGGGATCAGTTCATTCGTGCGATCTTCCGCCTCCAGCTGGGCAATGAGCTGTTCTTTAGTGAGCCTCCCACTGCGCAGCCGCCTCTGCTTGCACAGCTCCACCAGGTCGCTCTTAAGCCGCTTGGCATACATCTTCCTGCTGGCCACTCACCGGCCTGTGTGCTCACAGCTCCCCACAGTTCCCAGGGGGACCCCTAGTGTGCCAGCCCTTCTCGAGGTCACCGCCTCTCTGCCAGGGTTGAGCTGCAGACTCCTCCGCCCCTGGGACCACTCGCTGTGATCCTCCCGGGGGACCCTGTTACTGCAAAAGTCCTTCTCGCTGGTCACACACTCCCAGGGGTAATAACCGTCTCTCTCCCACTCTTCAGCCGGCCTGGTCCCCGTCAATCCCCCTTCGTTTTACTGCTCCCCAGTCACTTACTGCAGGAAGCGCCGTCCACGGGGTGCAGTAGATCCCGCCGCTGCCACCAGTTGTCACGGAGTATTGGGGGACTCAGGGCCCTGCACCCCCGGCTTCCTGCAATTCACCATGACTCTCAGCCAGCCAGTAAAGCAGAAGGTTTATTTGGATGACAGGAACACAGTCCAAGACAGGTCTTGCAGGCACAGACAACAGGGCCCCCCTCAGTTAGGTCCAGCTTGGGGTCCCAGGGCATGCCAGCCCACCCCCCTTTGGGGGGTCAGAGCCATCTCTGCCTCCCAGCCATCTCTCCAGCCTCCTTCCAGCCTGCTTCCAGCACTCTGCCTTAAGCCACCCCTCCCACAGCCTTTGTTCAGTTTCCCGGCTAAGGAGTCACCTGGTCTTCAACCCCTTCCTGGGTTCTCGTGTTACACACTCAGGTATGCGCCCTCGGGCGCCCTCGGGCAGATCCCACCCTGCAATGCAGACTATCCCAGCACACTCCCCTGTCAGCATTCACAGACCACAGTGAGAACAGTCCCAGTTCGTCACACCCGGCTGTTCATCTACCCAACCTTCCCTCCGTCTGTTCATCCATCCATCCCCCATCTGTTCATCTACCCAACCATCCCTCCGTCTGTTCATCCATCCATCCCCGCACCCCTCTACCCAACCTTCCCTCCGTCTGTTCATCCATCCATCCCCCGCACCACTCTACCCAACCAACCCTCCGTCTGTTCATCCATCCATCCCCGCACCCCTCTACCCAACCTTCCCTCCATCTGTTCATCCATCCACCCCCATCTGTTCATCTACCCAACTATCCCTCCGTCTGTTCATCCATCCATCCCCGTCTGTTCATCTACCCAATCACCCTCCGTCTGTTCATCCATCCCCGCACCCCTCTCCCCAACCAACCCTCTGTCTGTTCATCCATCCATCCCCCATCTGTTCATCTACCCAAGCATCCCTCTATCTGTTCATCCATCCATCCCCGTCTGTTCATTTACCCAACCATCCCTCCATCTGTTCATCCATCCATTCCCGCACCCCTCTACCCAACCAACCCTCCATCCATCCCTCTGCGCACCCCTCCACCCAGCCATCCTTCCTTCCATCTCTGCAGCCCTCTACCCAACCATCGATCCGTCCATCCAGCTCCGCACCCCTCAACCCAACCGTCCAGCCATCTCCGCACCCCTCTACCTAACCATCCTTCCGTCCATCCGTCTCTCCATGCAGCCCTCTACCCAACCATACCTTTGCAGGGGGGATATGACAGGAGGGGGGTGAGTTAGCAGTAGGGTGTAAGGAGGGGGTTAGTTTTCAGGGGGGATGTGGGTGTCAGGAGGGGGGATGTCAGGTGGGGGGGTGTCAGGCGGGGTAATGCGGAGTTTCAGGCGGGGTGTCAGGAGGGGGGATGGGGGTGTCAGGCAGGGGTGTCAGGCAGGGGGGTGTCAGGCGAAGGGATGGGGTGTCAGGCAGGGGGGTGTCAGACGGGGGGTTGAGGGTGTCAGGCGGGGTGATGGGGGGTTTCAGGCGGGGGGATGACAGGCGGGGGGGTTTCAGGCGGGGTGTCAGGCAGGGGGGTGTCAGGTGGGGGGATAGAGGGTCTCAGGCGGGGGGATGGAGGGTTTCAGGTGGGGGGATGTTAGTCGGGGGGGTGTCAGGCGGGGTGATGTGGGGTTTCAGGCGGGGTGTCAGGCGGGGGGATGTTAGGCGGGGGGTGTCAGGTGGGAGGGTGTCAGGCGGGGTGATGCAGGGTGTCAGGCAGGGGGGTGTCAGACGGGGGGTTGAGGGTGTCAGGCAGGGTGATGGGGGGTTTCAGGCGGGGGGATGACAGGCGGGGGGGTTTCAGGCGGGGTGTCAGGCAGGGGGGTGTCAGGTGGGGGGATAGAGGGTCTCAGGAGGGGGGATGGAGGGTTTCAGGCGGGGGGATGTTAGTCGGGGGGGTGTCAGGCGGGGTGATATGGGGTTTCAGGCGGGGTGTCAGGCGGGGGGATGGGGGTGTCAGGCAGGGGGGTGTCAGGCGGGAGGGTGTCAGGCGGGGGGATGGGGGTGTCAGGCGGGGGGGTGTCAGGCAGGGGGGTGTCAGGCGGGGGGACGGGGGTGTCAGGCGGGAGGGTGTCAGGCGGGGGGATGGGGGTGTCAGGCAGGGGGGTGTCAGGCGGGGGGGTGTCAGGCGGGGGGAATGGGGGTGTCAGGCAGGGGGTGTCAGGCGGGGGGATGCGGGGTTTCAGGCGGGGTGTCAGGCGGGGGGAATGGGGGTGTCAGGCAGGGGGGTGTCAGGCGGGAGGGTGTCAGGCGGGGGGATGGGGGTGTCAGGCAGGGGGGTGTCAGGCGGGGGAATGGGGGTGTCAGGCAGGCGGGGTGTCAGGCGGGGGGATGGGGGTGTCAGGCAGGGGGGTGTCAGGCGGGGGGATGCGGGGTTTCAGGCGGGGTGTCAGGCGGGGGGATGGGGGTGTCAGGCAGGGGGGTGTCAGGCGGGGGGATGGGGGTGTCAGGCAGGGGGGTGTCAGGCGGGGGGAATGGGGGTGTCAGGCAGGGGGGTGTCAGGCGGGAGGGTGTCAGGCGGGGGAATGGGGGTGTCAGGCAGGGGGGTGTCAGGCGGGGGGATGGGGGTGTCAGGCAGGGGGGTGTCAGGCAGGGGGGTGTCAGGCGGGGGGATGGGGGTGTCAGGCAGGGGGGTGTCAGGCGGGGGGGTGTCAGGCGGGGGGATGGGGGTGTCAGGCAGGGGGGTGTCAGGCAGGGGGGTGTCAGGCGGGGGGATGGGGGTGTCAGGCGGGAGGGTGTCAGGCGGGGGGATGGGGGTGTCAGGCAGGGGGGGTGTCAGGCGGGAGGGTGTCAGGCGGGGGGATGGGGGTGTCAGGCGGGGGGATGGGGGTGTCAGGCAGGGGGTGTCAGGCGGGGGGATGGGGGTGTCAGGCGGGAGGGTGTCAGGCGGGGGGAATGGGGGTGTCAGGCAGGGGGGGTGTCAGGCGGGAGGGTGTCAGGCGGGGGGATGGGGGTGTCAGGCAGGGGGGTGTCAGGCGGGGGGACTGGGGGTGTCAGGCAGGGGGGGTGTCAGGCGGGAGGGTGTCAGGCGGGGGAATGGGGGTGTCAGGCAGGGGGGTGTCAGGCGGGGGGATGGGGGTGTCAGGCAGGGGGGTGTCAGGCAGGGGGGTGTCAGGCGGGGGGATGGGGGTGTCAGGCGGGGGGTGTCAGGCGGGGGGATGGGGGTGTCAGGCAGGGGGGTGCCAGGCAGGGGGGTGTCAGGCGGGGGGATGGGGGTGTCAGGCAGGGGGGTGTCAGGCGGGGGGATGGGGGTGTCAGGCGGGGGGTGTCAGGCGGGGGGATGGGGGTGTCAGGCAGGGGGGTGTCAGGCAGGGGGTGTCAGGCGGGGGGATGGGGGTGTCAGGCAGGGGGGTGTCAGGCGGAGGGATGGGGGTGTCAGGCAGGGGGGTGTCAGGCAGGGGGGTGTCAGGCGGGGGAATGGGGGTGTCAGGCAGGGGGGTGTCAGGCGGGGGGATGGGGGTGTCAGGCGGGAGGGTGTCAGGCGGGGGGATGGGGTGTCAGGCAGGGGGGTGTCAGGCGGGGGGATGGGGGTGTCAGGCAGGGGGGTGTCAGGCGGGGGGAATGGGGGTGTCAGGCAGGGGGGGTGTCAGGCGGGAGGGTGTCAGGCGGGGGAATGGGGGTGTCAGGCAGGGGGGTGTCAGGCGGGGGGTGTCAGGCGGGGGGATGGGGGTGTCAGGCAGGGGGTGTCAGGCGGGGGGATGGGGGTGTCAGGCGGGGGGATGGGGGTGTCAGGCAGGGGGTGTCAGGCGGGGGGATGGGGGTGTCAGGCAGGGGGGTGTCAGGCGGGGGATGGGGGTGTCAGGCGGGAGGGTGTCAGGCGGGGGGATGGGGGTGTCAGGCAGGGGGGTGTCAGGCGGGAGGGTGTCAGGCGGGGGAATGGGGGTGTCAGGCAGGGGGGTGTCAGGCGGGGGGATGGGGGTGTCAGGCGGGAGGGTGTCAGGCGGGGGAATGGGGGTGTCAGGCAGGGGGGTGTCAGGCGGGGGGATGGGGTGTCAGGCAGGGGGGTGTCAGGCAGGGGGGTGTCAGGCGGGGGGATGGGGGTGTCAGGCAGGGGGGGTGTCAGGCGGGAGGGTGTCAGGCGGGGGAATGGGGGTGTCAGGCAGGGGGGTGTCAGGCGGGGGGATGGGGGTGTCAGGCGGGGGGTGTCAGGCGGGGGGATGGGGTGTCAGGCAGGGGGGTGTCAGGCGGGGGGATGGGGGTGTCAGGCAGGGGGGTGTCAGGCAGGGGGGTGTCAGGCTGGGGGGTGTCAGGCGGGGGGATGGGGGTGTCAGGCGGGGGGTGTCAGGCGGGGGGATGGGGGTGTCAGGCAGGGGGGTGTCAGGCAGGGGGGTGTCAGGCGGGGGAATGGGGGTGTCAGGCAGGGGGGTGTCAGGCGGGGGGATGGGGGTGTCAGGCAGGGGGGTTTCAGGCGGGGTGTCAGGCGGGGGGATGGGGGTGTCAGGCGGGAGGGTGTCAGGCGGGGGAATGGGGGTGTCAGGCGGGGGGTGTCAGGCGGGGGGGTGTCAGGCAGGGGGGTGTCAGGCGGGGGGATGGGGGTGTCAGGCAGGGGGGTGTCAGGCGGGGGGATGGGGTGTCAGGCGGGAGGGTGTCAGGCGGGGGAATGGGGGTGTCAGGCGGGGGGTGTCAGGCGGGGGGGTGTCAGGCAGGGGGGTGTCAGGCGGGGGGGTGTCAGGCGGGGGGATGGGGGTGTCAGGCAGGGGGGTGTCAGGCGGGGGATGGGGGTGTCAGGCGGGGGGGTGTCAGGCGGGGGGATGGGGGTGTCAGGCAGGCGGGGTGTCAGGCAGGGGGGTGTCAGGCGGGGGGATGGGGGTGTCAGGCAGGGGGGTGTCAGGCGGGGGAATGGGGGTGTCAGGCAGGCGGGGTGTCAGGCGGGGGGATGGGGGTGTCAGGCAGGGGGGTGTCAGGCGGGGGGATGCGGGGTTTCAGGCGGGGTGTCAGGCGGGGGGATGGGGGTGTCAGGCAGGGGGGTGTCAGGCGGGGGGAATGGGGGTGTCAGGCGGGGGGTGTCAGGCGGGGGGATGGGGGTGTCAGGCAGGGGGGTGTCAGGCGGGGGGAATGGGGGTGTCAGGCAGGGGGGTGTCAGGCGGGAGGGTGTCAGGCGGGGGAATGGGGGTGTCAGGCAGGGGGGTGTCAGGCGGGGGGATGGGGGTGTCAGGCAGGGGGGTGTCAGGCAGGGGGGTGTCAGGCGGGGGGATGGGGGTGTCAGGCAGGGGGGTGTCAGGCAGGGGGGTGTCAGGCGGGGGGATGGGGGTGTCAGGCAGGGGGGTGTCAGGCGGGGGGATGGGGGTGTCAGGCAGGGGGGTGTCAGGCAGGGGGGTGTCAGGCGGGGGGATGGGGGTGTCAGGCGGGAGGGTGTCAGGCGGGGGGATGGGGGTGTCAGGCAGGGGGGGTGTCAGGCGGGAGGGTGTCAGGCGGGGGGATGGGGGTGTCAGGCGGGGGGATGGGGGTGTCAGGCAGGGGGTGTCAGGCGGGGGGATGGGGGTGTCAGGCGGGAGGGTGTCAGGCGGGGGGAATGGGGGTGTCAGGCAGGGGGGGTGTCAGGCGGGAGGGTGTCAGGCGGGGGAATGGGGGTGTCAGGCGGGAGGGTGTCAGGCGGGGGGATGGGGGTGTCAGGCAGGGGGGTGTCAGGCGGGGGGAATGGGGGTGTCAGGCAGGGGGGGTGTCAGGCGGGAGGGTGTCAGGCGGGGGAATGGGGGTGTCAGGCAGGGGGGTGTCAGGCGGGGGGATGGGGGTGTCAGGCAGGGGGGTGTCAGGCAGGGGGGTGTCAGGCGGGGGGATGGGGGTGTCAGGCGGGGGGTGTCAGGCGGGGGGATGGGGGTGTCAGGCAGGGGGGTGCCAGGCAGGGGGGTGTCAGGCGGGGGGATGGGGGTGTCAGGCAGGGGGGTGTCAGGCGGGGGGATGGGGGTGTCAGGCGGGGGGTGTCAGGCGGGGGGATGGGGGTGTCAGGCAGGGGGGTGTCAGGCAGGGGGTGTCAGGCGGGGGGATGGGGGTGTCAGGCAGGGGGGTGTCAGGCGGAGGGATGGGGGTGTCAGGCAGGGGGGTGTCAGGCAGGGGGGTGTCAGGCGGGGGAATGGGGGTGTCAGGCAGGGGGGTGTCAGGCGGGGGGATGGGGGTGTCAGGCGGGAGGGTGTCAGGCGGGGGGATGGGGTGTCAGGCAGGGGGGTGTCAGGCGGGGGAATGGGGGTGTCAGGCAGGGGGGTGTCAGGCGGGGGGATGGGGGTGTCAGGCGGGAGGGTGTCAGGCGGGGGGATGGGGGTGTCAGGCAGGGGGGTGTCAGGCGGGGGGAATGGGGGTGTCAGGCAGGGGGGTGTCAGGCGGGAGGGTGTCAGGCGGGGGAATGGGGGTGTCAGGCAGGGGGGTGTCAGGCGGGGGGTGTCAGGCGGGGGGATGGGGGTGTCAGGCAGGGGGTGTCAGGCGGGGGGATGGGGGTGTCAGGCGGGGGGATGGGGGTGTCAGGCAGGGGGTGTCAGGCGGGGGGATGGGGGTGTCAGGCAGGGGGGTGTCAGGCGGGGGATGGGGGTGTCAGGCGGGAGGGTGTCAGGCGGGGGGATGGGGGTGTCAGGCAGGGGGGTGTCAGGCGGGAGGGTGTCAGGCGGGGGAATGGGGGTGTCAGGCAGGGGGGTGTCAGGCGGGGGGATGGGGGTGTCAGGCGGGAGGGTGTCAGGCGGGGGAATGGGGGTGTCAGGCAGGGGGGTGTCAGGCGGGGGGATGGGGTGTCAGGCAGGGGGGTGTCAGGCAGGGGGGTGTCAGGCGGGGGGATGGGGGTGTCAGGCAGGGGGGGTGTCAGGCGGGAGGGTGTCAGGCGGGGGAATGGGGGTGTCAGGCAGGGGGGTGTCAGGCGGGGGGATGGGGGTGTCAGGCGGGGGGTGTCAGGCGGGGGGATGGGGTGTCAGGCAGGGGGGTGTCAGGCGGGGGGATGGGGGTGTCAGGCAGGGGGGTGTCAGGCAGGGGGGTGTCAGGCTGGGGGGTGTCAGGCGGGGGGATGGGGGTGTCAGGCGGGGGGTGTCAGGCGGGGGGATGGGGGTGTCAGGCAGGGGGGTGTCAGGCAGGGGGGTGTCAGGCGGGGGAATGGGGGTGTCAGGCAGGGGGGTGTCAGGCGGGGGGATGGGGGTGTCAGGCAGGGGGGTTTCAGGCGGGGTGTCAGGCGGGGGGATGGGGGTGTCAGGCGGGAGGGTGTCAGGCGGGGGAATGGGGGTGTCAGGCGGGGGGTGTCAGGCGGGGGGGTGTCAGGCAGGGGGGTGTCAGGCGGGGGGATGG
The DNA here is from genome assembly GCA_037349215.1 of Graptemys geographica. NCBI lineage: Eukaryota > Metazoa > Chordata > Testudines > Emydidae > Graptemys > Graptemys geographica. Next base: position 78,723 of record JBAIFT010000117.1, on the reverse strand, counting down.
GGGTGTCAGGCAGGGGGGTGTCAGGCGGGGGGATGGGGTGTCAGGCGGGAGGGTGTCAGGCGGGGGAATGGGGGTGTCAGGCGGGGGGTGTCAGGCGGGGGGGTGTCAGGCAGGGGGGTGTCAGGCGGGGGGGTGTCAGGCGGGGGGATGGGGGTGTCAGGCAGGGGGGTGTCAGGCGGGGGATGGGGGTGTCAGGCGGGGGGGTGTCAGGCGGGGGGATGGGGGTGTCAGGCAGGCGGGGTGTCAGGCAGGGGGGTGTCAGGCGGGGGGATGGGGGTGTCAGGCAGGGGGGTGTCAGGCGGGGGGATGGGGGTGTCAGGCAGGGGGGTGTCAGGCGGGAGGGTGTCAGGCGGGGGGATGGGGGTGTCAGGCAGGGGGGTGTCAGGCGGGGGGAATGGGGGTGTCAGGCAGGGGGGGTGTCAGGCAGGGGGTGTCAGGCGGGGGGATGGGGTGTCAGGCGGGGGGTGTCAGGCGGGGGGATGGGGGTGTCAGGCGGGGGGTGTCAGGCGGGGGGGTGTCAGGCAGGGGGGTGTCAGGCGGGGGGAGTCTGCAACCCCCCCGCCCCGTTCGCTGCCCCCCGTGGTAGCACCCAGGTAATGGCTTTTGTCTGGGCGGACTGGCCTCGGGGGTGCAGGGACCCCGGCGCGGGGGTTTCCGAGGGACGGCAGGTCGTTGCGTCTCTGTGGCCGGTGTGTGTGTGGGGCTGTGATCACAGCGCGGGGGGGCTGGCTGTGGGGGGAACAGGGGCGGAGGCGCCGCAGGGCTGCGGAAACGGGGGGGCAGGGAGGGTACCCGGGGGGAGGACGTATCAGTGGCGTGAGGGGGTCACAGAGGGCACGTGGACAGGGGGCGGGGGGGGGGGGATTCGCATTGTGGAGCCTGTCGGGGAGATGCTGGGGGGAGAGACACACAGGCCGGGGGAGGGGGCTGGATCGGGGCCCCGTGCGTGTGTGTGGGTCCCTGGACAGCCCCCGCCCCCCCACGGGGACACCCCACCCACACAGCTCGGCAACCCCCAACTGCTCCTTGCGGACCTGGGCGCCCCCCCTCCCCGCCAGCCGCTGCCCAGCCGGCCCCACGCGTGTTCGCGGGGGGGGGGGGTGTCGCTGCTTTTCCTTGTCACTCGCGCCGGCTCCACGGACGTGTCCGCGCCGCTGCCCGGCGCTCGCCCGGGGGCCTCCCGCCGCCCGGTACGTTGTGGGGGGAGGGGAGCGGGCCCGGCCTGGCCCGGCTCGGCTCGGCTCCGGCGGGATCGAACCCGAGCGTAACAGCGCAGCCATCGACCCGCCGGCTGCGATCGATCCGGGGCCGGGGAGGGGGAGACCCGGTGCGTGGGGAACGAGGGAGTGTGGAAGGACACCGAGGGAGAGAGAGTGGGACCCGGTGTGTGGGGAACGAGGGAGTGTGGAAGGACACAGAGGGAGGGAGAGAGGGGGGGACCTGGTGTGTGGGGAACGAGGGAGTGTGGAAGGACGCCGAGGGAGGGAGAGAGGGGGGGACCTGGTGAGTGGGGAACGAGGGAGTGTGGAAGGACGCAGAGGGAGAGCGGGACCCGGTGGGTGGGGAATGAGGGAGTGTGGAAGGACGCAGAGGGAGGGAGAGTGGGACTCGGTGTGTGGGGAGCGAGGGAGTGTGGAAGGACGAAGAGGGAGGGAGAGGGGAACCCGGTGTGTGGGGAACGAGGGAGTGTGGAAGGACGCAGAGGGAGAGGGGGACCCGGTGGGTGGGGAATGAGGGAGTGTGGAAGGACGCAGAGGGAGGGAGAGTGGGACTCGGTGTGTGGGGAGCGAGGGAGTGTGGAAGGACGAAGAGGGAGGGAGAGTGGGACTCGGTGTGTGGGGAGCGAGGGAGTGTGGAAGGACGAAGAGGGAGGGAGAGGGGGACCCAATGCGAGGGGAACGAGGGAGTGTGGAAGGACACAGAGGGAGGGAGGGAGGGAGGGGGGATCTGGTGTGTGGGGAACGAGGGAGTGTGAAGGACACCGAGGGAGAGAGAGTGGGACACGGTGTGTGGGGAACGAGGGAGTGTGGAAGGACGCAGAGGGAGGGAGAGGGGGGGGACCTGGTGTGTGGGGAACGAGGGAGTGTGGAAGGACGCAGAGGGAGGGAGAGGGGGACCCGGTGTGTGGGGAACGAGGGAGTGTGGAAGGACGCAGAGGGAGGGAGAGGGGGACCCGGTGTGTGGGGAACGAGGGAGTGTGGAAGGACGCAGAGGGAGGGAGAGGGGGACCCGGTGTGTGGGGAACGAGGGAGTGTGGAAGGACGCAGAGGGAGGGAGAGGGGGGGGACCTGGTGCGTGGGGAATGAGGGAGTGTGGAAGGACGCTGAGGGAGGGAGAGTGGGACCTGGTGTGTGGGGAATGAAGGAGTGTGGAAGGACACCGAGGGAGAGAGGGGGGGACCTGGTGCATGGGGAACGAGGGAGTGTGGAAGGACATCGAGGGAGGGAGAGGAGGACCCGGTGGGTGGGGAACGAGGGAGTGCGGAAGGACACCGAGGGAGAGAGGGGAGGACCCGGTGGGTGGGGAACGAGGGAATCTGGAAGGACACCAAGGGAGGGAGAGGGGGACCTGGTGTGTGGGGAACGAGGGAGTGTGGAAGGACGAAGAGGGAGGGAGAGGGGGACCCAGTGCGAGGGAATGAGGGAGTGTGGAAGGACACAGAGGGAGGGAGAGGGGGACCCGGTGTGTGGGGAACGAGGGAGTGTAGAAGGACGCAGAGGGAGGGAGAGTGGGACCTGGTGCGTGGGGAACGAGGGAGTGTGGAAGGACGCCGAGGGCGGGGGGACCCGGTGCGTGGGGAAGGAGGGAGTGTGGAAGGACGCAGAGGGAGGGAGATAAAGGGGGACCTGGTGGGTGGGGAACGAGAGAGTGTGGAAGGACGCTGAGGGAGGGAGAGAGGGGGGGACCCGGTGCGTGGGGAGCGAGGGTGTGTGGAAGGACGCAGAGGGAGAGGGGGACCTGGTGTGTTAGGAATGAGGGAGTGCGGAAGGACGCTGAGGGAGGGAGAGTGGGACCCGGTGCGTGGGGAGCGAGGGAGTGTGGAAGGATGCAGAGGGAGGGAAAGGGGGACCCAGTGCGAGGGGAACGAGGGAGTGTGGAAGGACACAGAGGGAGGGAGAGAGGGGGGGACCCGGTGTGTGGGGAACGAGGGAGTGTGGAAGGACGCTGAGGGAGGGAGAGTGAGATCCGGTACATGGGGAACGAGGGAGTGTGGAAGGACGCTGAGGGAGGGAGAGGGGGTGGACCTGGTGTGTGGGGAACGAGGGAGTGTGGAAGGACGCTGAGAGAGGGAGAATGGGACCCGGTGGGTGGGGAACGAGGGAGTGTGGAAGGACACCGAGGGAGAGAGGGGGGGACCCAGTGCATGGGGAATGAGGGAGTGTGGGAGGACGCCGAAGGAGGGGAGAGGGGGGGACCTGGTGTGTGGGGAACGAGGGAGTGCGGAAGGACACCGAGGGAGGGGGGGGACCCGGTGCATGGGGAACGAGGGAGTGTGGAAGGACGCAGAGGGACGGCAGGGGGAGCGCTGGGCCATGGGGGGCTGAGATGCAGGGGGAGGGAATGGGACAGGGACTGGACTGGGGGCAAGTGAGGGGAGTTCTGGCCAAAGGGGGTCCTGGGGCCGGGGGTGGGGGGTCAGGACAGAGCAGGCTGGGAGACCAGACACGAGATGGTGAGAAGGGTCCATGACTGGGATGGTGGGGATGGGAAAGTTCTGGGTCTGGGACGTTGGGTGTGGGACGTCTCCGGAGTTGGAACATTGGAGGTGGAAAGGTTCCGGGTCTGGAACATTGGGGTTGGAAGATTCTGGGGATGGAATTTTGGGGGTGGGAAGATTTGGGGCTGCAACATTGGGGCTGGAAGATTCCATGACTAGAACATTGGGGATGGGAAGGTTCCAGGTCTGGAACGTTGGAGGTGGGAAGATTCCGGGTCTGGAATGTTGGAGCTGGAAGGTTCCATGACTAGAACAGTGAGGGTGGGAAGGTTCCGGGGCTGGAAGATTCCGGGGCTGGAATGTTGGAGCTGGAAAGTTCCATGACTAGAACAGTGAGGGTGGGAAGGTTCCAGGGCTGGTAGATTCCGGGGCTGGAATGTTGGAGCTGGAAAGTTCCATGACTAGAACCGTGGGGGTGAGAAGGTTCCGGGGCTGAAAGGTTCCGGGGCTGGAATGTTGGAGCTGGAAAGTTCCATGACTAGAACAGTGAGGGTGGGAAGGTTCCGGGGCTGAAAGGTTCCGAGGCTGGAATGTTGGAGCTGGAAAGTTCCATGACTAGAACAGTGAGGGTGGGAAGGTTCGGGGCTGGAAGGTTCCGGGGCTGGAATGTTGGAGCTGGAAGGTTCCATGACTAGAACAGTGGGGGTGAGAAGATTCCGGGGCTGGATGACATAGGAGTGAGGGACTGAACTGTTTGCACTTTGGGGTATCCCTTTCCTCAGCCAATCGCCCGGCTCCTCGGTGGCGCCCCCCACCCTGTCCTCGGCCCCGAGCCCAGAGGTCAGAGCAGCCTGGCAGGGGTGGGCGAGAGAGAGTGGGGGGGCGTCTCTCTCCTCATCAGCATTTAATGAGGTCGGAAGTGGAGCCACTTAATGAAGTTTAATGGAGTTTTAATTAGCGTCAGCTCAGCTGGGACAGCGAGTGACGGGCACCACCGAGGCCCTGTCTGCACTGCCCCCCCCCCAGCCTCCAAACCCTCCCCCATGGGCCAGCCAGCTCCGGGGGCAGGGAACAGGGCACAGGACCTCTCCCCTCTAGGGGGCGCTCGCCCCAATCTGCCCCAGGGTGGGGACTGGCGCGGGGGGGGCAGCTCCCATCCGGCCCCATCTGATGCTTGTTCAGTGGCCGACCCGTGATGGGGGTTCACCAGGACTCAGCCACCCACACCCAGCCTCCAAAGGCACCAGGCCGGGCTGTGTGGCCCCCCATGTCTGTAGCCTTGTGTTGGTAACGGGAGGGGGCTCCCGTGACCCCCCCGACCCCACTCCCGGCCCCCTGAGGGGACAGTGTCCATTCTCGCAGCGGGGACGCGGGGCTGACGGACAGCTCTGCCAATCGGCCAAATTGGGTGGGGGGAGGGGGGCCGGGAGCCACGCGGAGACTGGGTGGAGACTCCAGTTGTGGGGGTGAAAGGGGATGGCTGGGGGGGAGGGAGCGGCCCTCGTTCCTGCCTCCTTATCACCATCTACTCCCCCCCAGCTGAGCCAGGGGCCTTGGCGTTCTGAGCTTCCCCACAGCAGTGCCCTGCTAGGGTTGGGATTGAGGGGTATTGGCAGAGCAGCGGGGTCTAGTGGTTAGAGCAGGGGGCTGGGAGCCAGGACTCCTGGGTTCTCTCCCCGGGTCTGGGAGGGGACTGGGGGCTGGTGGTTAGCGCGGGGGGGGCTGGGAGCCAGGTTCCTGGGTTCTCTCCCTGGCTCTGGGAGGGGAGTGGGGTCTAGTGGTTAGCACAGGGTGGGCTGGGAGCCAGGGCTCCTGGCTTCTCTCCCCGGCTCTGGGAGGGGAGTGGGGGCTGGGAGCCAGGACTCCTGGGTTCTCTCCCCGCTCTTTCTGTGTGACCTTGGGCAATCCCATTCCCTTTGGCTCTTTCTCCATCTCCCCCCATGCGGCTGGCGTGTCTGCGCTGAACCTGCTCCTCTCCTGATGGTTTAATTCTCTCCCGGCTTGTACCAGGGGGTGAGTCCCCCCAGTTCTGGGCCTCGATCCCTAAGGGGGGGAGCAGACCGCTGAGCCTTGTGCAGTCGTGACCTGTGGTGCTGGGGGGCTCAGGAAGGCAGACGGCGCTGGGGGGGGGGCATGCAATGGGCTGGCTCGTCAGAGCCGGCGGCCCCCCCTGCCGCCCCCCCGCGGCTCATCGATCGGCAGCCGAGACATTGAATCATTCCCCACGGCAGCCCTGGCGGGGGGGACGGGGGGACACGACTGGGGCTGATGGACGATGCCCCTCAGGAACAGCCCCCCCAGCTGCCTCCCGTCCCCCCCTTCACACCCAGCCAATCATTCACCTGCTGTTTTCTCCCTCCCCCCATCTTCCTGGCCTTTCCCCGCTGCTCCCATCCCTGCCTCCGCTCCCCCGCAGTGAATTTGGGCCCCCACCCTGGTACTGGTGAGAATTCTTTGCACTGGAAATGCAAATGTCAGCATGGCGCCCTCTGTGTGCAGAGAACTAGTGTGGGGCCTACAATATTGGGTCTCTCACACACTGTGCCCCCTGGCAGGGCTGTGGGAGGGGAGACTGAGGGGGCAGAAAAGGGATATGTGTGCGAGGTCAGGAGGAGGTGCAGATGAGTGTGCAAGGCCAGGGGAAGGGATAGGTGAGTGTGTATGGCCAGGGGAAGAGGCAGGCGAGTGTGCAAGGGCAGGGGAAGAGGCAGGCGAGTGTGCAAGTCCAGGGGAAGAGACAGGCGAGTGTGCGAGGGCAGGCAGACGCACACAGATGTGCAAACGGAAGATGTCCCCCGCCAGGCCCCTTCGCTGGGTCTGGCCCAGCTTGGGGTGAGGCCGAGGGGCCAGGTCGCACCCTCGCCCACATCGCCCCCTGCTGGGGGAGAGCCTGCGTTCACCCACGCCTAGGCCCAGCCCCATGCCTGGGCATGGTCCCACCTACGCCTGTGCCCCACCTCCTCCCAGTCCTCCGCTCCTGCCCCTACTCCGATCTCCAGGGAGTGTCCCTGGCCCTTCCCTCCTAATCCCCATCCCCCCAGCCCCAGGGAGCATCCCCCGGCCCTTTCCCCCTAACCCCCGTCCCCCCATCCCCGGGGAGCATCCCCCGGCCCTTCCCCATCGCCTCTGGCCCCCCCAGCCCCAGGGAGCATCCACCGGCCCTTTCCCATCGCCCCCGGCCCCCCCATCCCCGGGGAGCATGCCCCGGCCCTTTCCCATCGCCCCCGTCCCCCCCATCCCCGGGGAGCATCTCCCGACCCTTCCCCCTTACCCCCATCCCCCCATCCCCGGGGAGCATCTCCCGGCCCTTCCCCCTTACCCCCATCCCCCCATCCCCGGGGAGCATCCCCCAGCCCTTCCCCTAACCCCCGGCCCCCCATCCCCGGGGAGCATCCCCCGGCCCTTCCCCCTAACCCCCGGCCCCCCATCCCCGGGGAGCATCCCCCGGCCCTTCCCCATCACTCCCGTCCCCCCATCCCCGGGGAGCATCCCCCGGCCCTTCCCTCTTACCCCCGTCCCCCCCATCCCCAGGGAGCATCCCCCGGCCCTTCCCCTAACCCCCATCCCCCCCATCCCCGGGGAGCGTCCCCCGGCCCTTCCCCTAACCCCCGTCCCCCCATCCCCGGGGAGCGTCCCCCGGCCCTTCCCCTAACCCTGGCCCCCCATCCCCGGGGAGCGTCCCCCGGCCCTTCCCCTAACCCCTGGCCCCCCATCCCTGGGGAGCGTCCCCCGGCCCTTCCCCTAACCCCTGGCCCCCCATCCCCGGGGAGCGTCCCCCGTCCCTTCCCCTAACCCCCTGCCCCCCATCCCTGGGGAGCGTCTCCCGGCCCTTCCCCTAACCCCCGGCCCCCCATCCCCGGGGAGCGTCCCCCGGCCCTTCCCCTAACCCCCGTCCCCCCATCTCCGGGGAGCGTCCCCCGGCCCTTCCCCTAACCCCCGTCCCCCCATCCCCGGGGAGCGTCCCCCGGCCCTTCCCCTAACCCCCGGCCCCCCATCCCCGGGGAGCGTCCCCCGGCCCTTCCCCTAACCCCCGGCCCCCCATCCCCGGGGAGCATCCTCACCCCCTCACCTCTTGTCCCGCACAGCCCCATCAACACCCCCCTCAGGCCTCCTCCCTGCCCCCAGCCCCTGTCAATGCTCCCCAGACCCTGCAGCACCTCTCCCCCAGCCTGCCCATAGCGCCCATGGGCCCCACAGCCTCTGATGCTCCCCCACAACGCCTCCCCCAGCCCCCCCACCTCGACAGCCGCCAGCCCCCCTGACTCCCCAGCCGCTTCCAGCCCCCCAGGCTGACCCCTGGATGGGGGAGGGATAAGGCTGGGGGGGGGCTCACTGAGAGATGGGAACAGGGGAGTCTGAGGTGCCCTGCACCCCTGACTCGCAGGCCCTGCCGGCCCGGAGCCAGGTGTGACCCTGTCTCTGCAGGGCCAGGGGGTGGGTTGGGGGGCTGGGGCGGGTTGGGGGTGTGTGAATGTTCACGGGGTTCTGCTGCCCCCTGGTGGACAGAAGCTGAGGCGCAGGTGCTGCCTGAGTGGTTGCTGTGAGTGCCAGACCCGGGGCAGACTATGTGTGTCAGAGCCAGGGGCCCCGTCGCACGCGGGGTGGGCGTGTGTCCGTGTTGGGTCCCTGTCGCATGCGGGGTGGGCGTGTGTCCGTGTCAGGAGCCCTGTTGCACGTGGGGTGGGCATGTGTCCGTGTCGGGGCCCCATCGCACGCTGGGTGGGCGTGTGTCCTTGTTGGGAGCCCCGTCGCACGCAGGGTGGGCATGTGTCCGTGTTGGGGCCCCATCGCACGCTTGGTATGTGCTTCTGTGTGACGGGACCTGTCGCACACCAAGTGTATTTGTGTCTCTTTCAGGGGCCCTGTTGCATGCCAGGTGTGCGTGTGTCTGTGCCAGGAGCTCTGTCGCACGCGGGTGTATGTGCGCTCTGTTGCACGTGGGTGTACGTGTGTGCTGTGTGCCCTCTCGCACATGGGTGTACGTGTGTCTGTGGCAGGAGCTCTGTCGCACGCGGGTGTACATGTGTCTGTGCTGTGGGCCCTGTCGCACGCTGGGCATGCCTGTGTCTGTGCCAGGAGCTCTGTTGCACACGGGTGTACGTGTGTCTGTGCCAGGAGCCCTGTCGCACGCAGGTGTAAGTGTGTCTGTGCTGTGGGCCCTGTCGCACGCTGGGCGTGCCTGTGTCTGTGCCAGGAGCCCTGTTGCACGCGGGTGTATGTGTGTCTGTACCAGGAGCCCTGTCGCACCTGAGTGTATGTGTGTCTGTGCCAGGAGCTCTGTCGCACGCGGGTGTACGTGTGTCTGTGCTAGGATCTCTGTCGCACGTGGGCGTGCCTGTGTCTGTGCCAGGAGCTCTGTCGCACGCGGGTGTACGTGTGTGCTGTGGGCCCTGTTGCACACTGGGTGTGCCTGTGTCTGTGCCAGGAGCTCAGTCGCATGCGGGTGAACGTGTGTCTGTGCTGTGGGCCCTGTCGCACGCTGGGCGTATCTGTGTCTGTGCCAGGAGCTTTGTTGCACGCAGGTGTACGTGTGTCTGTGCCAGGAGCCCTGTCGCACGCTGGGCGTGCCTGTGTCTGTGCCAGGAGCCCTGTCGCACGCTGGGTGTGCCTGTGACTGTGCTGTGGGCCCTGTCGCATGCTGGGCGTGTCTGTGTCTGTGCCAGGAGCCCTGTCGCACGCTGGGCGTGTCTGTGTCTGTGCCAGGAGCCCTGTCGCACGCGGGTGTACATGTGTCTGTGCCAGGAGCCCTGTCGCACGCTGAGCGTGCCTGTGTCTGTGCCAGGAGCCCTGTCGCACGCTGGGCGTGTCTGTGTCTGTGCCAGGAGCCCTGTTGCACGCGGGTGTACGTGTGTCTGTGCCAGGAGCCCTGTCGCACGCTGGGCGTGCCTGTGTCTGTGCCAGGAGCCCTGTCGCACGCTGGGGCGTGCCTGTGTCTGTGCCAGGAGCCCTGTCGCACACTGGGCATGCCTGTGTCTGTGCCAGGAGCCCTGTCGCACGCTGGGCGTGTCTGTGTCTGTGCCAGGAGCCCTGTCGCACGCGGGTGTACGTGTGTCTGTGCCAGGAGCCCTGTCGCACGCTGGGCATGCCTGTGTCTGTGCCAGGAGCCCTGTCGCATGCTGGGCGTGCTGTGTCTCTGCCAGGAGCCCTGTCGCACGCGGGTGTACGTGTGTCTGTGCCAGGAGCTCGTCCGCACGCTGGGCGTGCCTGTGTCCTGTGCCAGGAGCTCGTCGCACGCCGGGTGTTTTCCTCACCCCTCGCCTCCCCTGCAATTTCCTCCCAGCTGCTTCCTGTTGCCCGCGTTCCCCCTGCCCCCCCCATGTGCTCCTTCCCTCTCTCCTCCTTGGGGGGGGGCTGGGAACTCCCCCCGCTCTGCCCCTCCCCGTCACACCCCTCCTTGCCCCGCCGGGCAACACGCTGCCGGGCCCAGGCAGCCGAGCTCCCCCCGCCATGGTGAACCCGACAGGTGGATGCCAGGTAGGGGGTGGGGAGAGGAGCAGGGGGGCAGGGCTGGGGGGTGGGTCAGTTCCCCCTGCCCTGGGTTCCCTCTGCGTCTGGCTCTGTTCATGGGCTCGGGGGACTCCCAGCAGGGGGTGCTGTGGGGAGCAGGGCAGGGCTGGTTGTGGGGTGTGGGGCACTGGCCGTGGGGGAGACTGGCCATGTGGTGGGGAAGCACTGGCTATGGGGGTCACTGGCTGTGGGGGTGCTGGCTGTGGGGTGCTGACTGTGGGGTGGGGGCGCTGGCCATGGGAGGCTGGCCGTGGGGTGGGGACACTGCCGTGGGGGTGCTGGCTGTGGGGTGGGGGCGCTGGCCATGGGGGGCTGACTGTGGGGGGGCCCCTGCCCGTGGGGCGCTGACCGTGGGGTGGGACGCTGGCTGTGGGGGACTGGCTGTGGGGTGGGGGCTCCGGCTGTGGGGGGGCTGACTGTGGGGGGGCCCTGCCTGTGGAGCGCTGGCTGTGGGGTGGGACACTGGCTATGGGGGACTGGCCGTGGGGGGCTGACTGTGGGGAGGGCATTGCCTGTGGGGGGCCGGCTGGTTCCATGGGGTATTTTTAGCCTGGGTTTCAGTAAATCGGCGGCTTTTTTAAACCGGCTAAAAATGCGAAAGGGAAACAAATAGGAGAAGTGAAAGTGCTGGGGGGGCTTTGCCAGGCCCAGCCCCCCAGCCCGGCCGGGCGCTCACGCACAGCAGGGCCCAGCCCCCCAGCCCGGCCGGGCGCTCACGCACAGTAGGGCCCAGCCCCCAGCCCGGCCGGGCGCTCACGCACAGCAGGGCCCAGCCCCCCAGCCCGGCCGGGCGCTCACGCACAGTAGGGCCCAGCCCCCCAGCCCGGCCGGGCGCTCACGCACAGTAGCGCCCAGCCCCCCAGCCCGGCCGGGCGCTCACGCACAGTAGCGCCCAGCCCCCCAGCCCGGCCGGGCGCTCACGCACAGTAGGGCCCAGCCCCCCAGCCCGGCCCGGCGTTCACACACAATAGCGCCCAGCCCCCCAGCCCAGGGCGACAGGGACAGACAGGCTTGTGTCCGGGGGGGTGGGGAGTCAGGACTCCCCCAATTGCCCCCCCACCCCAGCTGGGCCCCCCGCGCAGTGGCAGGCAGTTCCGCAGGGCAGAGCCGTGAGGGAGAGGGGCTGGGGGGGGGGGGGGGCCAGGGGCTGCAGCAGGCTCATGCCGGACCTGGAGTCTGAAGGCTGAAATCAGGCTGGGGGGCCTGGGCAGGGCTGGGGGGGACGATCCTGGCCCCCGGGCGGCCCCAGGGAGTGGAGGACGCTGACGGGGTCCAGAGAGCGAGACGATGGGGGATGGGGGGTTGAGGCTGTCACAGCTCGGGAATGTCAGGCCATGGCCTGTGGGACAGGCCCCCCCGGCGTACCCTGCCCCCCAGCACCTGGACACAGTCCAGCCCCCCAGCATACCCCACCCCCTGGTGTACCCTGCCCCCCAGCACCTGGACACAGCCCAGCCCCCCAGCATACCCCACCCCCTGGCATACCCTGCCCCCCAGCACCTGGGCACAGTCCAGCCCCCCAGCATACCCCACCCCCTGGTGTACCCTGCCCCCCGGCGTACCCTGCCCCCCAGCACCTGGACACAGTCCAGCCCCCCAGCATACCCCACCCCCTGGCGTACCCTGCCCCCCAGCACCTGGACACAGTCCAGCCCCCCAGCGTACCCCACCCCCTGGCGTACCCCACCCCCTGGCACTTGGATGCAGCCCATCCCCCTGCTGTACCCCAGCCCCCGGCACCAGACATGGTCCCGCCCCCTGTCCCCCCAGTCCCCAGGATCCCCAGCCTGGAGCCGCCCCCGCCCGCCTGTTTCGGGGTTTGTGCCGGTGACTCAGTCCCTCATGCAAATGAGGCAGCGAGCGGCTCCTGGCAGCCTGGGCTCCGGGCCCACTTGGTCCCGGGGCTGCAAAGCCAGGCGAGCAGGCAGGAGCTGGGGGGCCGTGTCTGCGGCCTGGGGGGCAGGGACCCCCTGGGACTGGCCGGAGGGCGAGCAGGCAGCGTGGACAGGCAGGGGTTAAATTCTCACCCTGGAGGTAATTCCTGGGGGGAGGGTAGCGTGGGGGGGAGCAGGGTTGGGCGGAGGGGGGAGTTGGCTGGGTTGTGGGTCACCCCCAATGTGAGTCAGCGGGGGAGGGGCTGGGGAGGGAATCTGATGGGGGGGGGGTAGGCTTCAGGTTTCCATCTGTGGGAGGGGGGAGCCCCAGCCTGAGAGCACCAAGTGGTGGAGGGGAAAGGGCCCATGTCGTCCCCCCCCCGCCCGGGCTGGCACCCCCTGGAGGGGACAGGCCCCATGTCCCATCCCCTTCCTCCCCGCCCCGGGGCTGGATCGGGGCCAATTCTGTGCCCCACCGCAGCGAAGGGACCCAGGCCCCACCTGGCCGGCCCCCCACCCGGACACAATCTCGGGCCTTGTCACTGAGCAGCCAACAGCGTGGGGAGGAGGGGGCCGGGAGCCAGGACGCCTGGGTTCTCTCCTGGCTCTGGGAGGTTAGGGGAGTGGGAGGGGGGAGCCAGGACGCCTGGGTCCCTGGCCCGGTTATTCATCGCTGCCCATCTCTCTCTCTAGAAATAAGAATGTCTAAGCCACTGGAGCTGGAGAAGGCACGAGTGGAGCCACATGGGGAGCACACAGGTACCCCCAAAACCCTGCTGGGGGCTGCCCCTCTGCCCCCCACAGAGCCGGCAAAGGGGGTCGGGGATGAGGCCCTTAGCAGGCCCTGTGGGTGCCCTGGTTTGGGGGGGCCAGTGGGGCGGGGGGCTGTGAGGGTTTGATCCCGCTTGGGGAGGCAGGAGACGAAGGTTCATTTTCTCTCTTGTTCCAGACACAGAACGAAACGGTCCCGACACAAACCACCAGGTGAGTGAGAAGGGGGAGTTCGGGGGGGGGCCGAGGGAGAGCCCGGTGTCGGGGGGAGCGTGGCAGGGTCCGGAGAGGTGGGGGGCTGGGGGAGCAGTGGAGTTGGGGGCGTACGGGGACCATGCAGGGCTAGGGGATCACGGTCGGGGGGGCGCACTGGGGTCGTGGGGAGCACGGTGCAGGTGGGGGGAGCACAGTGGGGTTTTGGGGGGAATGGGGGCACAGGAGGGTCCCTATTCCCCCACTGACTCGAGGTCCCCCCATCTGTCGCAGACCCAGCAGAACAAACCAGCCCCATTCTCCCCGGCCCCCACCGGCCCCAGCCCCAAGGTAAGAGCCGTGCCTGGGGGGGGCGGTGGGGGGCTGTGCCTGGCGGGGGCCATGCCTGGTTCCCAGGGGTTTTCACCCCCCCCCCGTTCCTGTTTTCGCTCGGTTGGCTGCCTGCGGGCGATGACTCAGGGGGGTGGGGGTGGGGGGAAATCCCGGGGCCCCCGGGGCGGCAGCAAAACAGGAAGCGGCTCAGCGGGCGGGTGGGGGGGACGGGAGAACACGCGAGCGAGCGCCCCACCCCCCCGCCAGCTCCCCTCCGCAAACTGGGGAGCTGAACCCCCCCCGGTATCCCTGGTCCTGTCCCCCATCGCAGCTCCCCAGCCCTGCCCCCCAGATGGCCCCTCATGCCGGCGGGGCTGGGGGAGGGGATCTCCCCACCCAGCACCTCAGAGTTTCCGAGGGGGGGTGAGTCTGGCTCCGTCGGGGGAGGGAGAGATCAGCGTGAGAACGGCCCAGGCTGGCCCGGGGCCAAAAGCCTCCCCCCCAGCCAGGCCCCCTCTGACCCCTGACCCCCCACCACTCTGACCCCCCCACCAAGCCCCTCTCTGACCCCTGACCCCCCCACTCTGACCCCCCATCAGGCCTCCCTGTGACCCCTAACCCCCCTCTGACCCCCAACCCCTTCACTCTAACCCCTCTGCCAGGCCCGCCCTGACTTCTGACCCCCCCACCAGGCCTCCCTGTGATCCCTGACCCTCCTCTGACCCCCAACCCCTCCGCTCCAACCCCTCTGCCAGGCCCCCTCTGGCCCCCCAACTCTGACCCCCCAGGCCTCCCTGTGACCCCTGACCCCCCTCTGACCCCCGATCCCTCCACTCCAACCCCTCTGCCAGGCCCCCTCTGCCTTCTGACCCTCCCATTCTGACCCCCAACCAGGCCTCCTTGTGACCCCTGACCCCCCCTGACTCCTGACCCCCCAATCTGAGCCCCCACCAGGCCTCCCTGTGACCCCTGACCCCCCACCATGCCCCCCTCTGACTCCTGATCCCTCCGCTCTAACCCCCGCACCAGGCCTTGTCTGACCCCCCCCCATACTAGGCCCCTGTTGTGACCCTTGACCCCCTGCCAATGCCCCGCTCTGCCCCCCAGTGCCCTGCCCCCTGACCTGTCTCTCCTCTCCCCCAGATCAAGGCGGAGGACCCCACGGCCCTGCCTCCAGCTCCAGCACCGGCCCCCCCGGCCCAGCAGCCGCACCTGCCCCAGGCCCAGCTCATGTTAGCCGGCAGCCAGCTGGCCGGGGTGAGTGGGGGCCCACGGGGGTGAGGGGGGTGATGGCCCTGGGGTGGGGGGTGGGGCTGGCTCAGGGGGCAGGAAACAGGGCACGGGGCCTTTCCCCTGCAGGGGGCGCTGGCTCCCATCTGGCCCCAGTGTGGGGTGAGGGGGGGTCCTAGGCTGGTGCCCTTGCGCTAACAGGGGTGGGGGCTGCTTTGCCGCTCGCTGGCGCTATTGGGGGGACGCGCTGGGACTAACCTGCTGCTTCCCCTCTCTGTCCCCCTCCCCCGCCCGCGCCCCCTGCGCCCCGGCTTGCCCGGCCCCCAGCTGACGGCCCTGATGCCCGCCCAGCAGCAGCTCCTCCTGCAGCAGGCTCAGGCGCAGCTCCTGGCGGCCGCCGTGCAGCAATCCAACGCGGCCGCTGCAGCCAACGCCGCCAGCCAGCCGCCGGGGGGCGAGGCGCCCCAGAGCCAGCCGCAAACGCCCCAGCTGGCTCTGTCGCAGCCCATCCAGCTCACCGCGCAGGTAAGGGACGGGCCCCGCGGGTGGCGCTGCATCGCTCTGGGCACCATCCGGCATCACTGCACTGGGCTTGGCATTGCAGGCTGTCACTGCATCGCTCTGGGCACTGTGGGGGGGGTCGCTGCATCCCTCTGGGCACTGCGGGGGGGTCGCTGCATCGCACTGGGCACCACGGAGCGTCACTGCACTGGGCTTGGCATTGTAGGTGCTCACTGCATCGTGCTGGGCACCATGGGGAGGGTCACTGCATCCTGCTGGGACCACGTGTCTCTGCATCGCACCACGCATGGGGTGTGTGTGTCACTGCATCCTGCTGGGCTCTGTGGGGGATGTTACTGCACTGCATCGGGCACTGCGGGGATGTGTGTGTCACTGCACTGGGCACTGCTGGGGGGGGTGTCACTGCACTGTACCGGGCACTGTAGGAATGTCACTGCACTGCACTGGGCACTGTGGGGATGTGTGTGTCACTGCACCGGGCACTGCGGGGATGTCACTGCACTGCACTGGGCATTGCGGGGATGTGTGTGTCACTGCACTGCACCGGGCACTGCGCACCATAGGTGGGGAGAGCCGTCACTTTCTGTGCACCGGGGCTGCTGTGGCTCTGAGCCCCACACGGCGCCAGGCCCTGCCCCCCATCTCCCCCCTGACCCTCTCTCTGTCCCCCAGGACATCCAGCAGCTCCTTCAGCTCCAGCAGCTGGTGCTTGTCCCTGGGCACCACCTCCAGCCGCCCGCCCAGTTCCTACTGCCACAGGCCCAGCAAGGACAGCAAGGTACAGCCCTGGCAGCGCCCTGCCCCCCAGCTCCCCCCCGCGCCCTGCCCCCCAGCCTCCTGCCTCCCCTGCCGGGCACGGCCTGCCAGCCTCTCCCCACCAGGCCCCTCCAGCGCCCTGCCCCCTCAGCCGGGCATGGACCCCCAGCCCCTGCCTCCCCACCCGGGCACGGCCCGCCAGCCTCTCCCCACCAGGCACTCCAGCATTCGGCCACGGAGCCCTCCAGCCTCGGCTCCCATGCACCACCCCAGAGGGGCGGCATCTCTGCCCGGGCGAGGGTCCCTGTATGCCCAGCCCCCCACCCCCCAGAGGCAGGCGTGTCGCGGGGGCTGGGCGCCCGGGCTCACTCGCTCTCCTCTCCTGCAGGGCTGCTCCCGACACCAAATCTCTTTCAGCTACCTCAGCAAAGCCCGGGGGGGCTCCTGCCAACCCCCCCCCGCGCCGGGCTGCCTGCACAGGTGAGCCAGCCGGGGGGGAAGAGGGGCTGGTATCCACCTCCCCTCCATCCGTCTGTCCGTCCATCCCCCCACCCCATCCGTCTGTCTGTCCGTCCATCCCCCCACCCCCATCGATCTGTCTGTCTGTCCATCCCCCCACCCCCATCGATCTGTCTGTCTGTCCATCCATCCTCCCCACCCCCATCCGTCTGTCTGTCCGTCCATCCTCCCCACCCCCATCCGTCTGTCTGTCCGTCCATCCATCTCCCTCACCCCCATCGATCTGTCTGTCTGTCCATCCTCCCCACCCATCCGTCCGTCTGTCCATCCATCTCCCCCATCCCCATCCGTCCGTCTATCCGTCCATCCCCCCCACCCCCATCAATCTGTCCGTCTGTCCATCCCCCCCATCTGTCTGTCTGTCCGTCCATCCCCCCACCCCCATCGATCTGTCTGTCTGTCCATCCTCCCCACCCATCCGTGCATCTGACCGTCCATCCCTCCCATCCCCATCGATCTGTCCGTGTGTCCATCCCCCCCACCCCATCCATCTGTCTATCCGTCCATCCCCCCACCCCCATCCATCTGTCTGTCTGTCCATCCTCCCCACCCATCCCTCCTTCTGTCCGTCCATCTCCTCCACCCCCATCCATCCGTCTGTCCGTCCATACCCCCCACCCCCATCGATCTGTCCGTCCGTCCTTCCCCCCCACCCCCATCGATCTGTCTGTCTGTTCATCCCCCCCACCCCATCTGTCTGTCTGTCCGTCCATCCCCCCACCCCCATCGATCTGTCTGTCCGTCCATCCATCCCCCCCACCCCCATTGATCTGTCCGTCTGTCCATCCCCGCCACCCATCCGTCCGTCTGTCCGTCCATCCCCCCCACCCCCATCGACCTGTCCGTCCATCCATCCATCCCCCCCACCCCCATCGATCTGTCCGCCCGTCCATCCCCCCACCCCCATCGATCTGTCTGTCCGTCCATCCATCCCCCCCACCCCCATCGATCTGTCCGCCTGTCCATCCCCCCACCCCCATCGATCTGTCTGTCTGTTCATCCCACCCACCCCATCTGTCTGTCTGTCCATCCATCCCCCCACCCCCATCGATCTGTCTGTCCGTCCATCCATCCCCCCCACCCCCATCGATCTGTCTGTCCGTCCATCCCTCCCACCCCCATCGATCTGTCTGTCTGTCCATCCTTCCCACCCATCCGTCCGTCTGTCCGTTCATCCCCCCACCCCCATCGATCTGTCCATCCATCCATTCCCCCACCCTCATCGATCTGTCCGTCTGTCCATCCTCCCACCCCCATCGATCTGTCTGTCTGTCCATCCTCCCCACCCATCCGTGCATCTGACCGTCCATCCCTCCCATCCCCATCGATCTGTCCGTGTGTCCATCCCCCCCACCCCATCCATCTGTCTATCCGTCCATCCCCCCACCCCCATCCATCTGTCTGTCTGTCCATCCTCCCCACCCATCCCTCCTTCTGTCCGTCCATCTCCTCCACCCCCATCCGTCCGTCTGTCTGTCCATCCATCCCCCCCACCCCCATCCATCCGTCTGTCCGTCCATACCCCCCACCCCCATCGATCTGTCCGTCCGTCCTTCCCCCCCACCCCCATCGATCTGTCTGTCTGTTCATCCCCCCCACCCCATCTGTCTGTCTGTCCGTCCATCCCCCCACCCCCATCGATCTGTCTGTCCGTCCATCCATCCCCCCCCACCCCCATTGATCTGTCCGTCTGTCCATCCCCGCCACCCATCCGTCCGTCTGTCCGTCCATCCCCCCCACCCCCATCGACCTGTCCGTCCATCCATCCATCCCCCCCACCCCCATCGATCTGTCCGCCCGTCCATCCCCCCACCCCCATCGATCTGTCTGTCCGTCCATCCATCCCCCCCCACCCCCATTGATCTGTCCGTCTGTCCATCCCCGCCACCCATCCGTCCGTCTGTCCGTCCATCCCCCCCACCCCCATCGACCTGTCCGTCCATCCATCCATCCCCCCCACCCCCATCGATCTGTCCGCCTGTCCATCCCCCCACCCCCATCGATCTGTCTGTCTGTTCATCCCACCCACCCCATCTGTCTGTCTGTCCATCCATCCCCCCACCCCCATCGATCTGTCTGTCCGTCCATCCATCCCCCCCACCCCCATCGATCTGTCTGTCCGTCCATCCCTCCCACCCCCATCGATCTGTCTGTCTGTCCATCCTTCCCACCCATCCGTCCGTCTGTCCGTTCATCCCCCCACCCCCATCGATCTGTCCATCCATCCATTCCCCCACCCTCATCGATCTGTCCGTCCGTCCTTCCCCCCCACCCCCATCGATCTGTCTGTCTGTTCATCCCCCCCACCCCATCTGTCTGTCCGTCCATCCCCCCACCCCCATCGATCTGTCTGTCCGTCCATCCATCCCCCCCACCCCCATTGATCTGTCCGTCTGTCCATCCCCGCCACCCATCCGTCCGTCTGTCCGTCCATCCCCCCCACCCCCATCGATCTGTCCGCCCGTCCATCCCCCCACCCCCATCGATCTGTCTGTCCGTCCATCCATCCCCCCCCACCCCCATTGATCTGTCCGTCTGTCCATCCCCGCCACCCATCCGTCCGTCTGTCCGTCCATCCCCCCCACCCCCATCGACCTGTCCGTCCATCCATCCATCCCCCCCACCCCCATCGATCTGTCCGCCTGTCCATCCCCCCACCCCCATCGATCTGTCTGTCTGTTCATCCCACCCACCCCATCTGTCTGTCTGTCCATCCATCCCCCCACCCCCATCGATCTGTCTGTCCGTCCATCCATCCCCCCCCACCCCCATCGATCTGTCTGTCCGTCCATCCCTCCCACCCCCATCGATCTGTCTGTCTGTCCATCCTTCCCACCCATCCGTCCGTCTGTCCGTTCATCCCCCCACCCCCATCGATCTGTCCATCCATCCATTCCCCCACCCTCATCGATCTGTCCGTCTGTCCATCCTCCCACCCCCATCGATCTGTCTGTCTGTTCATCCCCCCCACCCCATCTGTCTGTCTGTCCGTCCATCCCCCCAACCCCATCCGTCTGTCCATCCGTTCTCCCTCCACCCCATCAATCTGTCTGTCTCTCCATGCCCCCCACCCCATCCATCCGTCCACCCCCCACCCCATCCGTCTGTCCGTCCATCCCCCCCGCCACACCTCCAACTGTTTGTCCATCTGTCACGGATCCCCAGGCCTGGGGCTCTCGCCCGGCTCTGGGACCGTCCCTGGGGGACCCCTTCCCTGCGCCACCCCCTGGGGCTCACGTCACTGGGGTCAGCCCCGCGCCCGGGCTGACCCTCGGAGCCTGCAGCCCCCTGGGCCAGGCCGGGAGCCCCCTGCAGCGCGTTCCCCTGGGTGGGACATTGGGGGAGACTCACCCCCCCAGCGGGAGCCATGACCCCACCCCCGAGGCGGCAGTGACCTGGGCGGGTTCTTGGGGGTCCGGACACAGGTCGAATGCCCGGAGTGACCCCGGAGAAGGGAAATTACAGCACAGTCCAGCTGGGGCGGCCCTGCCCCCCCCCCCCCGTGAGACCCTGTCCAGCCACCCCCCGCCCCTCCCAGCCCTTCGTCCTCCAGCTGCTCACCCCGCCCGGCGTCCTGCGGAGGGCCGGCCCCGGTACCAAGTGTCCGGGTCATCGTCTTCTGGGACCCCCACCCCTGGGACCCCCGGGGACAGCCCTGCCTCACTAGCACCTCAGAGATCCTCAACCCCAGTCTCTGGGTCTGTGCAGAGAAAACAATCCCCCCGCACCTAGTAACCAGGCACCACATGGGGAAACCGAGGCACACACAATAGTCATCCAAAATATTATGCAAAATTCCCACTTCATCACCCTCCCGAACTTGTCCATCCATCCATCCCCCCCCATCCGTCTGTCCATCCGTCCATCACCCCCACCCCCATCCATCTGTCTATCCGCCCATCCATCCCCCCATCCGTCTGTCTGTCCATCCATCTCCCCCCACACCCATCTGTCTGTCCGTCCATCCATCCCCCCCATCCGTCCGTCCGTCCATCCATCACCCCCATCCGTCTGTCTATCCATCCATCACCCCCATCCGTCTGTCTATCCATCCATCTCCCCCCACACCCATCTGTCTGTCCGTCCATCCACCCCCCTCATCCGTCTGTCCGTCCATCCATCACCCCCATCCGTCTGTCCATCCATCCATCTCTCCCCACACCATCCATCTGTCCGTCCATCCCCCCATCCAGCAGGGGGCACAAGGTCTGTGCTGGCTGCTGGGGTGCATGGATCCCCCTGTCTCCTGTGCCCCCCAGTGACTCCCTGTCCTCCCCAGCCAGTGACTCGGCCGGGTCTCCCCGAGTCCCACCTCGCGCACCCCCAGCCCCCGAAATGCCTGGAGCCGCCGGCGCACCCCGAGGAGCCCAGCGACCTGGAGGAACTGGAGCAGTTCGCCCGCACCTTCAAACAGCGACGCATCAAGCTTGGCTTCACGCAGGTACAGCTGTTGTATTTAAAGTCCTGCACAGGATCTTTTCAGGGGGAATAAGGCAAAACGCCACATTTATTAGTAATACATGTATTTATTAACACTGTATTATATGCATATAATATATTACACTTACACTCACACACACACACAAACACACTCCGTCTTGTTGTTACCAGTTAGTTGCTCCCCTTAACTTCACTGGCCAGGTGAGTTAGATGGGGGAGGGGGTGGAGCCGGGCTTCTGCCGATCCGGATCGATGCTCCCATGTTGACAAGACGAGACCCGGGGTCCTCTGCAAGACACCTCACTTTTATAGCAGCTTTCCTCTTATGCAAATCTAGACCAGATTCAAACTCTGTGTCTGTGTCCATTGGTCCTTTGTGCTGCTTTCTTTTGAGTGTTGTCCCAATGCTGCAAAGAGGGTGTTTCCAAAAGAAGGTGCTCGCTTCTAACCCCCGAGGCCGTCCGTATGTCTGCTTGTCTTTAATGAGCCCACTTGACACGTTTTATTGTCCTTGGGTCTGGCTCCCAGCCCCTCTCCAACAGTTGAGGCTGTCTGGAGGTGCTGCCTTCCATGCCTTGCTCATTCACACCTCATTCATTCAACAGGGCAATTGATTAAGGGGGGGGGGGGAGCTCTTGTTCTACTGCTAGCAAAAAGAAATGTTTCTTCTATCTTATTTTATCCTTAGGGGCTATAATATTCTACCAAGGGCAATGCAAAGTTTCTAAATGAGGCTTTGATACAAAGTCCCATGAAAACAGAGGTCACACGTGGGTAGACCCACCACAAGGTTATATGAAGAGGCACAATGTAAAGTCATATGAAAATGATCAGAAATTTATCTACACTGCCGGGGCATGGGGAGCCAGACGCCTGGGTCCTCGCCTGGCTCTGGGATGGGGGCCTAATGGTTAGAATGGGGGGGCTGGGAGCCGGACTTCTGGGTTCTCGCCCTCCTCTGGGAAGGCAGTGGGGTCTAGTGGTTAGAGCAGGGGGGGCTGGGAGTCGGACTCCTGGGTCCTCTCCTGACTCTGGGAGGGCAGTGGGCCTAGTGGTTAGAGTGGGAGGGCTGGGTGCCAGGACTCCTGGGTTCTCTCTTGCCCTGCTGCTGACTGTGACCGCCCCCCCTCCCCGCAGGGCGACGTAGGGCTGGCCATGGGGAAACTCTATGGCAACGACTTCAGCCAGACGACCATCTCCCGCTTCGAGGCCCTGAACCTCAGCTTCAAGAACATGTGCAAGCTCAAGCCGCTGCTGGAGAAGTGGCTGAATGACGCTGGTGAGTTGTGGGGCAGATGGGGGGCAGCTGGGACCTCTGGGAGGGAGGCCTGGGGGGCCCAGAGGGTCTTCACTGGGACTTTGTGGGTGGGCAACACGGGGGTGGGGGTAACAGGTTATGCATGGCGGGGAGGGCAGGCTTTGGTCTGGAGGGCTGCTGTTTTCCGGGTCTATGGGCGTTGGGGCCTGGGGGTGGGTCAGGGCGGGACTTGGAGCCAGTACTCCTGGGTTCTCTCCTGGCTCTGGGAGGGGAGTGGGTATAGTGGTCGGGGGGAGCGGGGCCGGGAGCCAGGACTCCTGGGTTCTCCCCTGGCTCTGGGAGGGGAGTGGGTGTAGTGGTTGGGGGAGGGGGGCTGGGAGCCAGGACTCCTGGGTTCTCCCCTGGCTCTGGGAGGGGAGTGGGTGTAGTGGTTGGGGGGTGGGGGGGCCGGGAGCCAGGACTCCTGGGTTCTCCCCTGGCTCTGGGAGGGGAGTGGGTGTAGTGGTTGGGGGAGGGGGGCTGGGAGCCAGGACTCCTGGGTTCTCCCCTGGCTCTGGGAGGGGAGTGGGTGTAGTGGTTGGGGGGTGGGGGGGCTGGGAGCCAGGACTTCTGGGTTCTCCCCTGGCTCTGGGAGGGGAGTGGGTGTAGTGGTTGGGGGGCGGGGGGGGCTGGGAGCCAGGACTCCTGGGTTCTCCCCTGGCTCTGGGAGGGGAGTGGGTGTAGTGGTTGGGGGAGGGGGGGCCGGGAGCCAGGACTCCTGGGTTCTCTCCTGGCTCTGGGGGGGAGTGGGTGTAGGGTTGGGGGAGTGGGTCCGGGAGCCAGGACTCCTGGGTTCTCCCCTGGTTCTGGGGGGGAGTGGGTGTAGGGTTGGGGGAGGGGGGGCCGGGAGCCAGGACTCCTGGGTTCTCCCCTGGCTCTGGGAGGGGAGTGCGTCGGGTGGGTTGGGACCGGGACAGGACGGGGGGGCCCGAGTGAATGGTCTGTGCCGCCCCCAGAGACCATGTCGGTGGACTCGACCCTCCCCAGCCCCAACCAGCTGAGCAGCCCCAGCCTGGGGTTTGACGGGCTGCCAGGCCGGCGCCGCAAGAAACGCACCAGCATCGAGACCAATGTGCGCTTCGCCCTGGAGAAGAGCTTTCTCGCGGTGAGCCCCCTCTGAGACCCCCCCCGCTCCCGGGGCCCCCTCGGAGACCCCCCCGCCCCTGGGGCCCCCGGGGAGAGACCCCCCTGCCCCGCTGCCTTGCGAGGGACCCCAATTGTAGTGGTGGTACGTCACCTATCGCTGGCTGGAGGGTGGCTAATGTGACGCCAATTTGCAAAAAGGCCCCAGAGGCGATCCTGGCAATTCCAGGCCGGTGAACCTGACTTCAGTCCTGGGCAAACTGGTTGAAACTCTAGTAAAGAACAGAATGGTCAGACATGGATGAACACGATTTGTTGGGGAAGAGTCAACTCCACTTTTGTGAAGGGAAATCACGCTTCACCAATCTACTAGAATTCTGTGAGGGGTCAACAAGCACGTGGGCAAGGGGGAGCCAGTGGCTATCGCGTCCATGGGCTTCCAGAAAGCCTTTGACAAGGGCCCTCCCCGAAGGTGGCACGTGAGCTGATTTTCAGTGGCACTCGCACTGCCCGGGTCCTGGCCACCGGTCCGGGGGGGCTCTGCATTTTAATTGAATTTTAAATGAAGCTTAAACATTGTGAAAACCTGATTTCCTTTACATACAACCACAGTTTAGTTTTATATTATAGACTTCTAGAAAGAGACCTTCTAAAAACGTTAATGTATTACTGTTCCACTTAAATCCGAGTGAATAAATGAAGACTCGGCACACCACTTCTGAAAGGTTGCCGACCCCTGGTCTAGCCGATCATCTGATATCATCTCCCCCCACCAGCCCCTCCTCCGCCCTTTGTCTTCCGTCCCAGGTGAACAGGCCGCTGGGCCCCCTCTGCCATCCTTTGTTCCCCCTGGCTGGACCCGGCTGGTCAGGTCCCTGGGCCCCTCTCTCCTCAGCCCATTGCCCCCCCCTTCCCGGCCAGAACCGGCTGCTCCCGAGCTGGGCTGGGCCCCCGGTCACCAGTCGCTGGGTCCCCAATCTCCAGGCCGGTGTCCAGGGTACCGGCTGCTAGGCGAGGTCACACCTGGTCCCCTGCAATTACAAACCCCTCCCCCCACCTCGTTACACACGCAGCACACAGGGAAACTGAGGCACACACAGTGCTCATGTAAAACACTAAGAAAATCCCCCACTTCGTCACATCTCTCCCTCCTTCGAGTCTGAACTGAGCAGGTCACTCCAGCTGGTGACCTGGGGAAGTTCAGGCCCCCTCTCCGGGACAACGCATCCGCTAGAACATTGGCACTCCCCTTAACCTGGCCCGGGGGAGCCGGCTGAGGTCACTCAATCAGGGTGAACTGCAAACAAAACGGGGCAGACAAACCCCAAACGCTGGTGGTTATTCCAATACTTAGATTTACCAACCAGCACAAAACAGCTTCTGTAGAACCTCACTGGTTACTCAGAGTCCAACCAACGCAGTTCCCTTAAAGTGCCCAGCCTCAGGCCTCCGTCCAGACACACCTGTCAGATATGATGATGATTACTGAAAATCTGATCTCATCATATAAAAGAAAAGGTTCTTCCAATCCCAAAGGATCAGCCACACACCCAGGTCCAATTACAACTTAGATCTTACCCAAAATACTCGCTACAGCCAATTCTTATTAACTAAACTAATACTAATTAAAAAAGAAAAGCGAGAGAGTGTTGGTTAAAAGATCAATGTACAGACAGACTTGAATTCAATTCTTGAGGTTCAGACACAGCAGAGATGAGCCTGTAGTTGCCAAAAGTCCTTTTAGAAATAGTCCAGAGGTTATAGTCCCATGTCCATATTCAGGGCGGCTCCAGTCAGTGACTGGGGATCTCAATCCTTGTGGCTTAAGGTTTCCCCGTCTTGAAACCCAAAGCAGATCTGAGATGAAGCAGGATCGTGGCCCAGGGTCTTATACATTTCCAGCAGCCTTTCGGCCTGAGAAAACAATAGGCCTAACTCTCCTTCCAAACATCCTGGCAATTAGCACAGGTTCATTTATCCATTGAACAGTTCAGATCCAGGTCACCACAACCTTCAAAGAGACATAGAGACAATAATACTATTTCCCTCAAGTGTCTTCCTCAGTGTTAATATTCCTTTTTTGCTCTTTGAATCAAAGCTCTAGCAATAGACAAGACTCGTTTGCTGACATCACAAGCCCTGAGCAAACAGCTCCTTTCTACCGCTAACAATGCAGACTTGCATTTCCCAGCTCTGTTCAGTTACAGATCTTCCTAACCAGTCTCTAAAGTTCGGCCCTGGGTCAGTTGTCACGGAGTGTGGGGGGACACCAGGCCCTGCACCCCCGGCTTCCTGCGATTCACCGTGACTCTCAGCCAGCCAGTAAAGCAGAAGGTTTATTTGGATGACAGGAATACAGTCCAAGACAGGTCTTGCAGGCACAGACAACAGGACCCCCTCAGTTAGGTCCATCTTGGGGTCCCAGGACCCCACAGCCCCCTTGGGAGGTCAGAGCCCTGTCTGCCTCCCAGCCATCTCACCAGCCAGCTCTGAAACTCTCCCTTCAGCGACCCCTCCCACAGCCTTTGTTCAGTTTCCCGGGCCAAGGTGTCACCTGGCCTCTAACCCCTTCCTGGGTTCTCATGTTACATGCTCAGGTATTCTCCGTCGGTCAGTCTCCCATCCCCCATGCAGACTATTCCAGCCACACTCCCCTGTCAGCATTCACAGACCACAGTAAGAACAGGCCCAGTTCCTCACATCGGGTCAGTCTGGGAGGTAATTAACTCTTCCTGGCCCTGTCACCTTCCAGTGAGAGATGGTATCACACTGGCCCCCCCACATCTCATACTCTGGAGGGACAGACTCTGACGTTGGCCCTTCTCATCGGGTGCAGCCGCGGCAGGCGAGTGGTCGGTGCACACCGCGACGCGCCGCCCAAAGAGATCCGGCTGCACCCCATGGCCAGGTACTGCTTCTCTGTGCCCCATAGCCCTGCCGGGGGGCAGCAGCTTCCTGCTCAGGTACCCGATGGGGGGTCTCTGCCCCTTTGCATTGGCCTGCGCCGGCCCCGGGTCTGGGGCATCAGTGAACACCATCAAGGGCTTGTCAAAGTCTGGGTTTCCCAGCACCGGGCCCTTGGCCAGATCCTCCTTCAGCGCCCGGAGAGCCCTCTGGCACTGCCCGGTCCAGACCGGCTTGTCTGGCCTCCCCTTCTCCCATAGCTCAGTGATGGGGGCCGACACAGAGCTAAAGTGGGGCACACACCTCCAGTAGAGCCCCCCCATCCCGATAAAGGCCTGGGCCTGGTTCTTAGTCTGGGGAATGGGCCAGTCTCTGATCGCGCCCGCCTTGGCTGGCTCTGGCTTTCAGCAGCCGCTCCCCACCTTGTGCATCTCAGCTTTTCCAGGCAGCCCTGCATCCTGGGGGCAACTCACCCCCTCTTCACCTGTGACACGTGGTCCTCCCAGGTCTGGCGAAACACACAGATCTCATTGGGATATGCAAGGGCAGAGTCCTCCCCACCCCCCAGCATCTGATCCACCCAGCACTGACAGCCCCCCTGAGGCCAAAAGGTAGGACCAGGGGCGGTGAGAGCCTATTTTTGTCTGGCATCTGGAGCCAAAGGTACCTGCTGATAGCGTTTGGTGGGGTACCGAGTCCCCCCCAACTTGTCTAGGATCTCATCAGGCCTAGGCATGGGGCAGGCATTGGACATGGTGATGGCCTTGAGCTTCCGATAGTCCCCACAGAATCTGATCGACCCGTCTTTCCTGGGGACCAGCCCCCGGGGCTGGGGGGTGGCTGGATCACCCCTAAAGCCAGCATGGCCCTGAGCTCTCCCTCCAGGGCCTGGGCTGTGTTCCCAGGGACTCTGAACAGAGAACACCTGACGGGAGGGCCGGCTCCCGGCTCCACCCAGTGGACAGTGAGCCCAGGCCGGCTGGATCTCCGCCTGCCAGACGGGTTACTGGCCGGAGAGGGGAACTGATTCCAGCGAAGGGCCTGCTCCTGTCTCAGGGAATAGATCCATCAAGGGATCATCTCCCTGCAGCCAGGACCAGCCTCTCCCTGGCACAGTTCGGCTCCAGCACGTAGACCTGGTCCCCTCGGTGGCTGTGAGCCCGGCTGGGCAGTTCCACCACATCGTTCTCCTCATCCAGCTGCTTGATGACCTCGAAGGGCCCGTCCCAGGCAGCTCGCGGCTCATTCTTCCTCACCGGGACGAGCCCCTCACCTGGTCCCCGGTGCCAGAGGCTGAGCGGTCGTACCAGACCTGCTTCCCTTGGGCCCTGGCTAGGTTCTCTCTGGCTGGACCCTTGAGCTCAGCGAGCCTTTCCCGGAAAGTCAGTCCATACTCCAGCACTGTTTCTCCATCCCCTCCCATCCGTCCCTCACCAAGCCCAGGGGTCCCCTTACTTCCCTCCCATACAGCAACCACAAAGGAGAGACCCCTGTGGCTTCCTGGGGCACTTCCCTGTACGCGGCCAGCAGGTGGGGTAAATACTAGTCCCCATCCTGTGGATGCCGGTCCATGAAAGTCTTCAGCATCATCTTCGGGGTCCCATTACATCTCTGACTCCACCAGCCCGTTGGACTGGGGGTGATACGCCGAGGCCCAGGTGGGCCAGACCCCACACTTCTCCCACAGGCACTGGAGTGGGGCTGACCGACGTTGGAGTCCTGGTCTGTAAGGACCTCCCGGGGGACCCCCTCTGCTGAAGATGGTCACCAGCGCGTCTGCCACGGTGTCTGCCATGATGGAGGACAGAGCCACCGCCTCCGGGTAGCAGGTGGCGAAATCTACCCCCACCAGGATGTATTTCTTCCCTGACCGGGTCACCCTGCTGAGGGACCCGACAATGTCCATGGTCACCTTCTGGAAGGTTCCTCTATGCTGGGTAAAGGTCTCAGAGCTGCTTTCCCCACCCTCTGGCAAGGGTCACAGGATCGGCAGTACTGCCGGCCGGCGTCACTGATGGGGCCAGTAAAAGTTCTGCAGCAGCCTCTGCCCGATGCCCCGAGAGGGGGACACCATGGGCCAGGCACAGTAGCCACCGGCGGCACTTCTGGGGGACCACCAGCTGCCTCCGGATCCCCCACGGTTCAGGTTTCCCTCAGGGGCCTTTCCCGGTACCGGATCCCTTCTCTCCCAGGGAGTTTTCCCTGCCGTCCTGCCCGGGGTCTTGCAACATGGTGGTCCACAGGGCCCTCAGCTTCTCCAAGGAGCGACCCTCCTGCTGCTCGGTCTGGAATTCAGCTGCTGGGTTTGAGGCCCCAGTCCTTTGACTGTGCCTCGGTTTCCCCACCTCGGGGCAAAGCCTCGGTCTCAGCCCTCTTAAGCCCTGTCTCCAGTCCCCTGCCCCCCGAGTTGGAGATTCCAGCCCTCTGCTGGGTGGACTCCCTGTGCTGGGCCGAGCAGCCTGCCCTGGCTCCAGCCACAGGCAATGTCCAGGGCGCCGTCTGGCCAGGTCTCCATCTCTGCAGGTAGCTGATCCGGCACCCCAACCTCTTTGGGGCCCCCTTGGCCCCCCATTTCCGATGTAGCCGAGCACACCCATCAGGGTGAGGCATGCATTGGGCACTGCCTGGTCCGGTGCGTCACCTCCCTGCCCGGGTCCCCCTGCCCCTGGACCCACCTCCATCCGCCCCAGGGGTCTGGCTACAGACCGGCAGGTAACCGGGCAGGCAGCTCCTCCCTTGTGCTCTGGGGGCAGGGATCCCCTCGGGGCTGGGCTGTTCCCCAGCTCACTGGCTACTGCCCCTCCTGACACTGGGTCCGGATCCTTCCCAGCGGCTCTGCTGCAGGACCCCAGCTACCAGCCCCCCCATCCCGCCGGTGTCGCTGGGCGAATGGCTGCAGTGTGGGAACCTCCTCCCACGTCACGCAGCCTTCAGCAGCTGGGGGGTCACCCCACACTGGCAAGAGTCTCAGTCCAGGATCTCTCCCCCCTGACCACCCCGTCGGTCCCACTGGGCTACGCGGGGCCTGAGCCCAGGGGTACAAGCAGATGTATCCTCTGGGCTTGGGGTGGGAACCCGTCTGCACCCTCCCTCCCTGGCCAGCTCTGCCCCCAGGGCTTGTGGGTGGCTGCTTCCTCCCCAGGGCTAGACACAGCTCGACCCGCTGTCTCCGCTCCGCCACATTAACCCTGGGCCAAGATTTCCTGTGTCTCTGGGCCCTGCACCCCTGCCCTCTCTGTCTGCAGCGACCACCCTTGGCCTCTCCTCCACCTCCGGATTCCCCTGAGTCCCACCCCGGGACGCCTCGGTGGGTTCCAGCTCCGTCGCTGTGCATCCCAATCCAACCCACCGGGGCAGGGACCCCAAGCTGTCCCAGACTCCCCGGCTTCCTGCGGCCCCTGGGAGGAACCCCCTTCAGGGTGACAGCCTGTCTCGGGGTGCGCTCTCCCTGTGGGGTCAGGCCCTTGGCCCCGCCACCTCCTGGGCCCGCACCCCTGAGCCCCCAGCAGCCTGGCTCTGCCGTGGGCCCCTTGGGGAGTCCCCTCGCTCTGATACAGAGCATGGATCTCTGCACACGTCCGCCCTCCCTGCACGCACACTCCTGATACACACACCTCACATATCTCTGCACACTCCCGATCCTCACACACACACACGGATCTCTACACACGTCCACCCTTCCCACATCCAGAGGGAGCAACACCCCCCCCGATCTCCCCACCCCCAGAGGGAGCAACGCCCCCCGATCTGTAGCTGCAGGGACTCTGCCAGCGTCACACAGGAGATGTATTGAGCGTCTGGACCCAGCCCAGGCAGTTCTCAGGGCCCTCGGGCCTGGCCAGTCTCAGCCCCGGCCAGCTGGGTCTGTCCCGTCCCCATGGGTCCGGCTTCTCCTTGTCCCCAGCCCCACCCTGCCCCCTCCTTCCAGCCCAGCCCCCTAAATTCCCTCCCCCACCCGCCCCTCCTCCGCCCTTTGTCTTCAGTCCCAGGTGAACAGGCCGCTTGGCCCCTCTGCCGTCCTTTGTTCCCCCCTGGCTGGACCCGGCGGGTCAGGTCCCTGGGCCCCTCTCTCCTCAGCCCATTGGCCCCCCACTGTCCAGAACTGGCTGCTCCCAACCTGGGCTGGGCCCCCCGGTCACCAGTCGCTGGGTCCCCAATCTCCAGGCCGGTGTCCGGGGTCCCGGCTACTCGGCGAGGTCACACCTGGTCCTGTGCAGCACACAGGGAAACTGAGCCACACACAATGTTCATGCAAACCGTTAAGAAAATCCCCCACGTCGACAAAATTTGCAGATGATACAAAACTACTCAAGAGAGTTCAGTCCCAGGCAGACTGCGAAGAGCTACAAAAGGATCTCACAAAACTGGGTGACTGGGCAACAAAATGGCAGATGAAATTCAATGTTCATAAGTGCAAAGTAATGCTCATTGGAAACCATAATCCTAACTACACATATAAGATGGGGTCTAAATGAGCTGTTACCACTCAGGAAAGATCTTGGAGTCACTGTGGACAGTTCTCTGAAAACATCCACTCCATGTGCAGCGGCAGCCAAAAAAGCGAACAGGATGTTGGGCATCATTAAGAAAGGGAGAGATAAGAAGAAGAAAATATCACGTTGCCTCTATATAAATCCATGTTACGCCCACACCTTGAATACTGTGTGCAGATGTGGTCGCCCCATCTCAAAAAAGATCTATTGGAACTGGAAAAGGTTCAGGAAAGGGCTACAAAAATGATTAGGGGTCTGGAACGGCTTCCATATGAGGAGAGTTTAATAAGACTGGGGCTTTTCATCTTGGAAAAGAGGAGACTAAGGGGGGATATGATAGAGGTCTATAAAATCATGACTGGTGGGGAGAGAGTAAATAAGGAAGTGTTATTTACCCCTCCTCATAACACAAGAACTAGGGGTCACCCAATTAAATTAACAGGCAGCAGGTTTAAAACAAACAAAAGGAAGTATTTCTTCACACAACGCACAACCTGTGGAACTCCTCGCCAGAGGATGTTGTGAAGACCATGACTATAACAGGGTTCAAAAGAGAACTGGATAAGTTCATGGGGGATGGGTCCGTCAATGGCTATTAGCCAGGCTGGGCAGGGATGGGGTCCCTAGTCTCTGCCAGGAGCTGGGAATGGGCGACGGGATGGATCACTGGATGGTTCCCTGTTCTGGTCGTTCCCTCGGGGCACCGGGCATTGGCCACGTTGGCAGACAGGACTCTGGGCTACAGGGACCCTTGGTCTGACCCGGTACGGCCGCTCTTCTGTTCTTATGTCGCTGCCCCAGAACCAGAAGCCTACCTCAGAGGAGATCCTGCTGATCGCAGAGCAGCTGAACATGGAGAAGGAGGTGATCCGCGTCTGGTTCTGCAACCGCCGCCAGAAGGAGAAACGCATCAACCCCTGCAGCAGCACCCCCATGCTGCCCGCCCAGGGCAAGCCCCCCGGGTACGGCCCGCACATGGTACGTACCGACCCCCCTGGGTACAGCCCCCACATGGTATGTACCGACACCCCGGGTACGGCCCCCACATGGTACGTACCGACTCACCCAGGTACGGCCCTCACATGGTACATACTAACCCCCTGGGTATGGTCCCCACATGGTACATACCGACACCCCAGTTACGGCCCCCACATGGTACGTACCAACCCCCCCTGGGTACAGCCCCCACATGGTACATACCAACACCCCGGGTACGGCCCCCACATGGTACGTACCGACACCCCGGGTACGGCCCCCACATGGTATGTACCGACCCCCCTGGGTACAGCCCCCACATGGTACGTACCGACACCCCGGGTACGACCCCCACATGGTACGTACCGACTCACCCAGGTACGGCCCTCACATGGTACATACTAACCCCCTGGGTATGGTCCCCACATGGTACATACCGACACCCCAGTTACAGCCCCCACATGGTACGTACCAACCCCCCCTGGGTACAGCCCCCACATGGTACATACCAACACTCCAGTTACGGCCCCCACATGGTACGTACCAACCCCCCCTGGGTACAGCCCCCACATGGTACATACCAACACCCCGGGTACAGCCCCCACATGGTATGTACTGACCCTCCGGGTATGGCTCCCACATAGTACGTATCGACACCCCTGGGTACAGCCCCCACATAGTACGTACCGACCCTAGGGTGACCAGATGTCCCGATTTTATAGGGACAGTCCCGATTTTGGGGTCTTTTTCTTATATAGGATCCTATTACCCCCCTCCCCCTAAGTACTGCCTTTGCATGGTACGTACTGACACCCCCAGGTATGGCCCCCACATGGTTCATACCAACCCCCTGGGTATGGCCCCACATGGTACATACCGACCCCCCCGCCCCAGGAACGGCCCCCATATGGTATATACTGACTCTTCCCCTCCCCCCATGGCTCCTACAAGGTACATACTGACCTCCACAGTAGGGCCTTCACCAGGCTGTATGTATAGACTCCCCCCATTACCGCCCCCACGTGGTATGTACCGACCCCCCCTCCGGGTATGGCTCCTACCACCCCAGATATAGCCCTCACACTGTATGTACTGACCCCCCCATGGGCCCCACAAGGGATGTACCCCCCCCCAGTCCCCATATAGTATGTTCCTCCCCCCCATGGTACTATCCCCACATGGTATGAACTACCCTCTCTGTACAGCTCCCACATGGTATCATCCCGGTATGTGCCCCCGCACAGCCGCCACATAGTATGCACCACCCCCCCGTACAGCTCTCCCATGGTATGTACCGACCCTGCGCATGGGGAGTTCCCCACAACTCACCCCAGAGGTGGGCGCCTCGTGACCCCGACGCTCCGTCTCTCTCTGCCCAGGTGACGAGTCCGGGCCCCGGCGTGAGTCTCCCGCTCTCCCAGGCCTCCAGCAGTCTGAGCACAACAGGTGCGTCCTTCCCCCTTGTTTACGCAGGACCTGTACAAACGGGCCCCTGCCCAGCCAGCAGTGAGACTGAGGCACTTGATTTATATAGGACCTAGAGAAATGGGGCCGGTTCAATGGGGGGAGACTGAGCCAGCAGAGGCACTGTCAACAGGGAGTAGATTGAATGAGTACTTGAAGGCCAGTGTTTACATAGGACCTACCTAAACTCCGCTAAGGGGGGGCAGACCAAGGCGCTGTGTTTGCATAGGGCCTATACAAACAAGGACCGTGGGGATGAGCCGCTCCTGATCCCCCCCCCCCCGTCCGCCCCCACTTTTCTCTTGCAGTGACTACCTTATCCTCGGCGGTCGGCTCCCTGACCCCCAGCCGGACGGGGGCGGGCGGGGGGCCCCCCGCCATCAATTCCGCCACGCCGCCCCCCACCAACAACACCAACCCCAGCCCCCAGACCAGCAGCCACGCGGCCATCGGCCTGTCGGGCCTGAATCCCAGCACGGGGTAAGCGGTGGGGGGCTGTGACAGGGACTGAAGGGGGTGGGAGGGATGACATTGCCCCAGGTTGGCACAGTAACTCCGCCCCTAAGGGGGCAGGTACATCCGGTGCCATGGTGGGGGGGTGGCACCCTCGCCGAGGGGCCTGGAGCCAGGGCGTGTGGCATACGCACCTCTAACCAGTGATGTGGGGTGCTTGTGCCCCCTGGCCACGGAGGGCCAGTGCCATGGGGAGGGTGTTGGGGGGGTTCCCCGGCCTAACCTCCTGCGTCTGGTTTGATTTTCAGAAGCACAGTGCTAGGGGTGAACGCGGGGTTAAACCCGGCGCTAATGGCCACCAACCCGCTGGCCACCATCCAAGGTTCGTGGCGCGAGCAGGCATGCCACCATCTGCTCTGCCGGCCGGCCAGGGCGGACATGCCTGGGTGTGAGTGTGGGGGTTCAGGAGCATGTCTGGAGCCAGGTCTGTCTGGGAGGAACGGGGGATTAGCGTGTGCAGGAGCACAAAAGTGACAGGCCGGGTGTGAGTGTGAGTTAAAATACTGCCTTTGTGAGCGTGCAAGGAATCCTGGGAAAGCAGAGATCTGGGAGGTGTGTGTATCAGGAGTGTGCGTGCGGGGAAGGCGGATGTTTGCAGAGATCCGTGTGTGTGTGTGAGGATTGGGAGTATGCGTGCGAGGAGGGCGGATGTGTGCAGAGATCTGTGTGTGTGTGTGGATTGGGAGTGTGCATGTGTGGAGGACGGACGTGTGCAGAGATCCGTGTGTGTGCGAGGAGGGTGGACGTGTGCAGAGATCTGTGTGGGGGGGGGGATTGGGAGTGTGCATGTGTGGAGGACGGACGTGTGCAGAGATCCGTGTGAGGAGGACGGACTTGTGCAGAGATCTGTGTGTGTGAGAGGATTGGGAGTGTGCGTGCAAGGAGGATGGACGTGTGCGGAGATCCGTGTATGTGTGAGGATCGGGAGTGTGCGTGCAAGAAGGGTGGACGTGTGCAGAGATCCATGTGTGTAAGGCTCGGTAGTGTGCATGCGGGGAGAGAGCTGTGGGGCCAGATGTGCGTGTCGTCCTGGCAGTTGAGTGTGCAAGGAGTGTGCGAGGCCGGCCGGCGGCACCCCAGACACTCCCGCCTGCTCATTCAGTCTGGGTCCCCTCATCCCATCCATGGCCTGTCGCCGGCGCCGTAGTGACCAGTAACCATCCATCCCATCCACTCACTAACGCCCCTTGCACACTGTGTCTGTTCTGTATCATACACGCTGCCCATCCGGCCCTGGAGCTGGGGGCTCACTGCTTGGGGGGCAGGGTGAGGAATGTGATGCAGGGCCTTTCCCCTCTAGGGGGCGCCGTCTCCAATCCGGCCCCAGGGACTGGCTGGCTCGGGGGGCGGGAACGGGGCACGGGGCCTTTCCCCTCTAGGGGGTGCCGTCTCCAATCCGGCCCCAGGGACTGGCTGGCTCGGGGGGCGGGAACGGGGCACGGGGCCTTTCCCCTCTAGGGAGTGCTGGCTCTGATCCAACGCCAGGGACTGGCTGGCTCAGGGGGGCAGGACATGGGGCACAAGGCCTTTCCCCTCTAGGGAGTGCCGACCCCAGGGCAGGAGGGGTGGCTGGTTGGGGGGCAGGGTGAGGAATGGGGCACAGGGCCTGTCCCCTCGAGGGGGCGCCGGCTCCCATCCAGCCCCAGGGCGGGGGACTGGCTGGCTCAGGGGGGCAGGGAATGGGGGGTGGCCTCTCCAGCTAATCCGCCAATCTCTCCGCAGCGTTGGCCAGTGGTGGAACCCTGCCCATTACCAGTCTTGACGCCAGCGGTAACTTGGTCCTGGGCACTACGGCCAGCACCCCGGGGAGCCAGAGCATTGTCACCTCGCCGCTCTTCCTGAACCACGCGGGGCTGCCCCTGCTGAGTGCCACCCCGGGGGGAGTGGGGCTGGTCTCGGCCGCCGTGGCCGCCTCCCTGTCCAGCAAATCCCCCAGCCTCACCTCCTCCTCCTCCTCCTCCTCCTCCTCCACCTGCTCCTCTTGCAGCTCCTCCAGCGAGGCGGCCGGGCCGCCCCCGGGCCATGCCGGGCTGGCAGCCTCCGAGCCGGACAGCAAGACGGAGTGAGGGGCGGCAGGGCGCTGCCCGCCGGTGCCGCAGAAGGAGGGAAGGCGGCAAGAGACGAGTGAAAGCAAAACAAAACTGTCAGCAGCAGCCAAATGAAGAAATCAACCAAAAATAACCCAAAGTAGCCGAACCAAGGGACAAGAGCCGGAGAAACCAAAACTGAATTCCCCCGGCATTGGCGATTCGTGGCCGTGCTTTGAATTTCTTATTCCCTCCGACACACGCCCAAGAAACAGTCCTGGCCGCAGTCTGTCGTGGGAGCTGCTGCTTTCCCCAGAGCCCCAGCTCCTGGGGTCACGACGCTGGAGCAGAATTGGAACTTTCCTCGAGGAAGCGAGGGGAAAAAATCAGATCTCCAGCTCTGATGGGCCTGGAGAAAATCTTGCGGCTCATGACGCCGAAGGCGCCGAAAGCAGAAGGCAAAGAACCCAGATTGGATTGCGGTGTTTTGTTTTGTTTTGTTTCATTTGAGATCTCCTTTTTTCAATGGCAATCTCGCCTTTTATTTACCGTTTGTTGAAAGCTGGGGGCTGGCCAGACGGGTGACTCAAGTCACTCTTCGGCCAGCGGAGTTGGTTTTTGGAATTCCTTTTATTTGATTTTTCTCTGAGTGTTTCTTGGACATTTTTTGGGGGGAAACATAAGAAAAAATAGGTGGGTTTTTTTGATTGCACAGGAAGAAGAAATAGGGGAAATAATATGAAAAAAAAAAATCTCACACCAAAAAACCCCAACCCATGACCAGTCCTAGCTTCACCCAAAGGCTTTTTACAAACTTTTCTAACCTCTGTGTCCGGTCGAATGTCTTTTGAAACCTTTTATTTATTATAATTGATTTTTATTTGCCATCTGGGAAGGGGGCTAGCGGGGGACGGGTGGGAGACTCTTTTCACGTCAGAGTCACGCTCTTAACAAACTCGCTTTTGCTTTCGATTTGATAAATCTCTATTTTTTCAATTTGCTTTTATTTTTGTAAAGAACTAACCGGGCGGGAGGGTGGCTTTTCCGTAGCGCTTGGGAGGAGGTTTCCGAAGGGGTTTTCGGATCTGCCGGGTCTGCATGGGGACGCTGTGCTTCAGTTTAACCGACCCGCCCCGGTCTGCACGACCTACCCGCGGGGTTCTGCTTTTCCAAGTCAGACAGGGAGCTGCAGGCTGGTGAAAACGCCTGGTAGTGAGAGACTTCAGCAGCTTCTCAGAAAGGAGCTGGGGAGGTGACGCGATCACAGCATCTAAGTACTTTCATGGGGAGAAAATCTTTAACCTAGCGGAGAAAAGCAGAGCAAGAACCAAATTAAAGCTGGACAAATTCCAGTAAGGCCCAATGATTAGCAGTGCGAGGGACTAACCATCGGGGCGCACACCCCTGGGTGGCGGGGGCTATGCCATGGTGGATCCAGCCTGCGTGCCTTTCCGAGAGATCTGTAACCAACCTCCAGTTGGGCAGCTGTTGGAGCTGAGGGACTCAACGACCCTGCGTAGCTTAGCAGGAACCCTAGCGTGACCCCGCCATGTGTCCGCGGTGCACTTCAAGCTGCTCTGAATCTAGCGAAACCCAAATAAGCCTGATTTAGCCTGGAATCGGCGCAGCCGACGGGGCTTTGCAGCCATCTGGCTAAATCGCTTTAAACTCACCCCTCTGCTTAAACCGCTGCACGGTCTTCATGCAAGCCCCGGCTCCCGACCTTGCCAAGACTCTGGCGGGTGGGGACGCTTCCACACTTTGCGTAGATCCGATGCTGTCAACCGGGCTACTCAGAGTGCCGCAAGCGACTCACGTGCTCAGCTCTTTGCAGGATTGGGACCTCGTCTCTCAGAATAAACCTGAGCCTTTACCCCTCCCAGGGCAGGCAGCAATGAAGCAGAGATTTTTTTTAACAGATGAAACTATTATTTGCTAATTGAATTTTTTCTACCAGTCTTTTTCCGTTCCGTTTTTTGGGTTGTCAGTTCAGCGCGGGTATCTCTGGGGTTAGTTTTCTGAAGCAGGGGAAGGACATATGATGGTTTATTCTTATTTTTATATCTATGTTCTGAAACAAAAATCATATTTCAGTGCCTGACAAACAAAATAGACAAAGAAAAACGGGAATTTCAGCTTTCTTTACATTGTCCAAAAGAAACCAAAAAATCGCTGGATCTGTGTACAGCAAAACAACGGCCTGAAGACTTTTGCTCTCACCGCAACGACTCGGGATGCGAGAAAAAACTTTGAACCAAAAAAATTCATAACGAAGTGAACCAAGAAAACTCAAATAAAAAACCTTGAATTGAAGAAGAAAGGATTTTAAACAATGGACCTAAAGGGGCATGTCGACTTTTTCTGACTAGACTGATGGCCTAACGCTCTTTCTCTGTCTTGAAAAAAATACCTCATGGACATGGCGTTGAGAAGCCCTGGTTTATGTGACAAAAGGACCAAAAAAACCAGTTCCAAATAAACCAAATCGCCAGACTGGGATAGGGGCTAACGGAGAGTTCTGAGCGCCCTTCCCCACGGTCGGAAATGCTTTAAAACGGCTTCTTGAAACGCTGATCTATTGTTTGATTTTTTTAAAACACAAAGACAACGTTTTCTTTGGGTGGTTTCTTTTTTAGTTGGATTAATTTTCGTGCGTGATTGTTTTGTTTTATTTTGTTTTTTCAACGCCTGCGAACCAAAGTCTTGCTCCTTTCAGAGAAGGAAGTTAGCCATGAGAAAACGCCATCCGGCAACTAAAGAACAGAATGGAAAAGTTTTAAAAAAAAACATTGAAAACAAACAAACCTTTCTTTAAAGGAAAAAAAAGAATCTTGACCTCATTTTAGCTCCTGCTTTTAGCTGTGTTCATAGAGTTCAGGTGGGTTTGAGACAACACAAAATGAACATACTGTGAAACTTTGCTTTACAAAGAAACTGACCGAAACACCTGGGTTTAAACACAGAAAATACCAAAAAACCCCAACAACAACCAAACAAAAAAACCAGACTTGAAACCGCTGTTTTTTCACCCTGTAAGGTGCGTGAGGGAAGGGAGCCAGCCCCCGGAGTTGCAGTTCTCATCTCGATGGGAGAGGAACAGCGTTTGGGGTGGCTGGTCTCTCCCGGACGTGCTGCCTGAACAAGTTTTCTAGGTGGAATGTAACTGTTTTAGTGAACTCTCTTCTTTCTTTCCTTTGGGAATATTTTTGGTTTCAGGGTGGGGGGGAGAGGGAGAGGGAACTCTTCCCTTTTTTTTATAGAGAGAAATTCTATGTTCTGCTTTATTGCTTCTTACTGTATATATAAAAAACGACAAAAATGAAAAAAACAAAAAAAAACAAAACAAAAAAACCCAAACGCAAAAAGTTTGAGATGACAAAAAAAAAAAAAAACCCAAAAAAACCAAAAATTGTTTAAAAAAAAAAAGGATTTTAGACCAAAAATGACCCTATCTCCAGGAGCGGAACAGGGAGTGTTGGGTACTCGGCATTGGCCGGGGGCGACCCCAAAACCTAACAGGGAAGAGGAGTGAAAGAGGGCAAGTGGGCTGGCTGTCGTGGGGGGAGCAGGGGGCCATGGGATTTCTATGGTGTCTGTGAGTCTGTCCATGGCTAACGCGAGCCATGGGGTAACCCCTCCACTGGGACTGCATTTCATAGGGGGTCTAGTGGGTTAGAGCAGGGGAGCTGGGAGCCAGGACTCCTGGGTTCTCTCCCCGGTTCTGGAAGGGGAGTGGAGTGGGGTGGGGTGCGTTAGAGCAGGGGGCTGGGAGCCAGGACTCCTGGGTTCTCTCCCTGGCTCTCCCACTATCTCTCTGCGAGATGATGATGGTTCCCATCAGTTCCATAACTGAACCTCTTGCCAGAGATTGTCTGTGTCTATGATGGGAGGCTCATGAATCCCTATGAAATGCATCCGTGGCCCCCCCACTTCCCCTGAGCCAGCCCCCCAGTGCCCCTCCCCAGAGAGGGGGTTGAGAATAAGTATCCAAACAAGCTTTAAATTACAGCTGTGAAACCAAATATTTACGTAGACACCTCTGTGCTGGCAACCCAGTCAGGACTGGGGGGGCGGCAGGGAGGGACTGGGCTGGGGATCCCCTCCTCCCCACGGTGCCGTGAAACCCACCGCAAGGTTCTCTGGAGATAGCCTGCCATATACCTCATCTACTTTAAAGATAAACCAAATAGAAATGCTTTATTAGGGTGTGTGCCGGACGGGGGAGGGGAGCGGCGACCTCTCCCATCGTCCCGCGGAGCCCCCAGGAGCGACCCTCCATTTCCTTTCCTTCGTGGGTTTTCCTTTTTGTTTGGGGGGGGGGTGCGGGTGCAGGGCTGGAGGAATCTTGACAGGGGAGGGAGGATGCCCCCAAGGCCACCAGTCCATCCCCCAACCTAGACAGCCCCTGTCCAGACTCAGCCACGTCAGGTTGGGGATCCCAAGTAACACCCCAGGATGACGGTGCTTTGCGGTACCCCCCTCCCCATGTGGATTGGGAGAAGCATCTGCCACTGGTCTGTGAGCCAGGGAGATGCCGAATCTGGACACTATGAGAGGGCAGTGCCAGCATCCAAACCCTTCCCCGCCACCGCCCTCTCACAGTAACTGACCCAGGAGGGGTGGAAAATCGCGATGACGTTGCCAAAGGTAGTCAGTTCCTAGTGTTTAAACGTTTTAAGTTTTAATCTTCCAGGGTCTGATCCTGTCTTGTTAATTTATTTGTAACTGTGGGACTTAGAAGTGACTTGAAAAATTAATAATAACAATGTAACAGATATTCTGAGTGACTTTTTTATATTCTGTTCTGTGGAGGGGGGGATTGTTTTTCCTGTCGTCATTTTTTAAAAAAAAGTTTTTAATTAAAAAAAAAATCTTGCAACCAAAGACGAGTTAAAGGGGATCGGGACCCTGTCAGCAGGTGTGGGGGGAGGAAGGGGATCTGCATTCGTAGTGCCAAAGCCCCCCTCCAGAAATACAACTCTTCCCCCTGAAACTCACCCGCGGTTTCTGTGTGAGGAGGAAAGAAGGGAGGGAAAATTTTTGGCCGCTGTACAATTCTCATGCTAGAACTGGGTCAATGGAGCCATAAAGGACTTTGAATCACTCAGTGTTTGCTGATCCAAGATGCCTCCTACACTGAGGGTTGCTCTGTGATGTGCCATGTCCTGGGCTTCTGGCATGAACTAGCACACATGCTGGATGTTCTAGGTGACACTTGATTTTCGTGGTCATTCTTGATTCTCTAAGCAACTCTGAAATCTCCAGGTCATGCTAGCTGTTCTGGGCCATGCACTGGATGTTCTAGGTGACTCTTGGTGTTCCAAATTACTCATAAGTTTTCTGTGTTTTATTAGAGACTCTAGATCACTCCAGCTGTTCTGGGTCACGTTGTGCATTCTAGGTGACACTTGATATTCCAGCTAGGACCTGAGTTCTCCAAGCAGAACTGCAAGGTATATGTTACTCCAGATGTTCAAAACCATTGGGGGTGTTCTAGATGACACTTGATTCTTTAAGTAGCGCTCTAAGATATCGAGCTGTTCTTGGCTATGTGCTGAATGTTCTAGGTGATGCTTGGTGTTCTAGATTACTCTCTATTCTTTAAGCAGTTCTGAGCTCTTCAGGTCAAGCTTAGTATTGTGTCTCGGTTTGGGCATTCTAGGTGACTCATCATTCTAGGTTACGCTTGAGTCTCCAAGTACTAACAGAACCCCTGAGTCACATCAAATGTTCCAAGAAATGCTGGGTGGCTCTAGGTGACACTTGCCATTCCAGGTTGCCCTCCAGGTAACAACGAGGCCTCAGAGTTTTCCCAAGCTGCTCCAGGTCCTCCTGGATGTAGGTAACAAAGAGTTCTCCTGGCTGGCCTAGCGCTCCCAGCCTGCTGTGCGGATTGTTCTAGCTTTAGTTCTCATGGTTGTAAACCTGCACTCTCCGGTTCACCCTGGATGTGGGGCTGGACCGTGGAGGTGGTTGTCCGAGGGGCTTGCGTCCAAAGGGGGTGCTGGAGAAAATGGCTTGTGTGAGCGTGGCAGCCATCAGCGTTTGTTGTGTGTGGGGAAAGGAGTCCCTGGGGCGGGGCGAAGGTGCCTCTGGGCAACATGATTGAGAACCAGGTGGGAGAGGGTAAGAGCAAAGCAGAGGTGGCAGGGTGGGACTTCCTCCTTGGCACAGAAACTGAGATTTCTTTGCATGCTAGGGCTTCCTGTTCCACAATGGCAAGGACGTCCCATTCACCGTAGCGGAGAATACTGACAGCAGGGCAGGACTTCCTTTTCCATACAGGGTAGCACTTCTTTGCATCAGGGCAGGACTTCCTGTTCTTCACAGGGCAGGACTTCCTCTTTGTGTCAGGCAGGACTTGCTGTTCTCTGAGGGGTTGGACTTCCTGTTCTCTACAGGGTGGGACTTCCTTTTTCACATCGGGGCAGAAGAAGAGATACCAAAGTCTTATACCAGAGCAGCCTCCTGGATGTTGGCGGGGGGGTGTTACACCCTCCCCCCGCCAATTTCTCCCCCTGTAGCTGCACGGTGCGGGGAGCTTTTCTGCCCGGCGGGGGGCGGGGGATGTGGCACTTCCTCCCACCCAACCCTTCGCAATCGATGGCAATTTAAAAGGTCCCTGAGAAATAACCTCCCTCCTTGACTGCTTGTTTTTAGACAAAAATGCCAAGGCACCGCTGGCCTCAGTGATGTTCTAAGGGCTGCCTGGGGGGCCTCCGTCTCACCAGGGGCTCGGGCCCCACCCCCTGCAAGTGCCAAGGCCTGACTTAGCTTAACGCACACAAACGTGAGTCCCACGCGAGTCGAGTCTTTGTCTGGTCAGGGCCAGGACCCGAGCTAGAGAAAGAGACACGAGCCTTACTTCCATTTATACCAAGGATTAGTCCTCACACAGATTGCCCCGGGTTAGCCAAAACTAGGGAGGTTCAAAGAAAATTAGGGTCTGTCTACATGGGGATACCCAGGAAAATTAATCTGAATTAACAAAAGGTGTGAATGTAAAATGGATTAGCTGAAGTGCATTAATTTGGGAAGCAAATTAAGCCTTTAAAATGGATTAGTTTTGGAAGTGAATTAAGCATGTAAAGTGCATTAATTTTAGAAGTGAATTAAACTAAACCAAATGAAGCCCACTTATGTTTGGAATGAGAGCATCGCACAAGGGGTTTAATGGACTTCAACTGATCCCCTTTAAAAATTCATTCAGATTAACATTGAGGGTCCCCATGTAGACAACCCCCTAGTCAAACTCTCTTAGATCAATTTTCAGCTCCATTTATCTTAACCCAGAAACTCTGACGGAACATGGATTTAAGCCCATTTCCATGTAGCCTTTCAGGACAGTGCCTGGTTTGAACCAAATTGCTTTTAAACGACTTGCACCTATGGAAGGCGTGTGGCAGGGGACCTAGTCTGGACTAAAGTAGGGTGTGAATGGGAGGCGCTCACGCTATTCCGGATTAGCTCCGTGTGTGCAGACTTGGGTAAATGTCCCTCTTTCCAGGGGCAGCTGTATCCCTTTGAAAGTGGCTTCAGTTAAACCTGAATCAGAGACTCCACATGGGGAGCTGCAGTGCCGTAGCTGTTTGGGTCAGATTCCCCATGTAGACAAGTTCAGCCTTGGCTGGCTTCCAAAGTAGCTGGCGTGTCACTGGAGGGGCAGAAAGAGCTCCGTTGTGTGGGGGTGCTGAGACGTTAATGCTGAAAACACTGAAGTCACAGTGAAAAAATTTCCCCCTGGGGATAAGGCCTTGGGGTTGATATGGCACTGAATTCGCCCGGTTTGGCACTGAATTCGCCCGGTTTGGTACTGAGTTCAGCTGGTTTGGTACTGAATTCACCCGGTTTGGCACTGAATTTGCCCGGTTTGGTACTGAGTTCAGCTGGTTTGGTAATGAAATCAGCCATTTTGGTGCTGAATTCAGCCAGTTTGGTACTGAATTCACCCGGTTTAGTACTGAATTCACCGGGTTTGGTACTGAATTCACCTGGTTTGGCACTGAATTCGCCTGGTTTGGCACTGAATTCAGCTGGTTTGGCACTGAATTAGCCTGGTTTGGCACTGAATTTCCCCGGTTTGGCACTGAGTTCAGCTGGTTTGGTACTGAATTTGCCTGGTTTGGCACTGAGTTCAGCTGGTTTGGCACTGAATTCACCGGGTTTGGTGCTGAATTCACCCGGTTTGGTACTGAGTTCAGCTGGTTTGGTACTGAATTTGCCCAGTTTGGTACTGAATTCAGCTGGATTGATACTGAATTCACCTGGTTTGGTACTGAATTCAGCTGGATTGATACTGAATTCACCCAGTTTGGTACTGAATTCAGCTGGTTTGGTATTGATTTAAGATGAACCTGTTTCAGGCAGGTTTAACTCCAAAGAAGAGATGTATACTCATTTAACTAGATTGCTTTAGAAACCTATTTTGGTAAATCAGTGCATTTCCCATGCAGCAGGTTTTGTAGACAGTCGAAAGAGTGCATTTAACTTTAGTAGAACAATGCAGACCCCTCACATTTATATGGATTTAGTTTGTCTACATGGGGACATCCAGGCAAATTAATCCGAATTAACTAAAGGTGTGAATTTAAAGTGGATTAGTTAAAATTCTTGTGTGGATGCTGCTATTCAGAATTAAAGTGGACTGAATTCAGTTTAGTGGAATTCACTCTGGAAATGCCTACATGAGTTTCTAAATCACTGTCCTTCACTTGGAGTAATTCCCTTGTTGGGAAC
Source organism: Graptemys geographica (assembly GCA_037349215.1). NCBI lineage: Eukaryota > Metazoa > Chordata > Testudines > Emydidae > Graptemys > Graptemys geographica. Next base: position 34,429 of record JBAIFT010000117.1, on the reverse strand, counting down.
CGGGTTTGCTCTGGAGTGGATCTTAGTCGCTCTTGAATTGACTTCGCATGGGAGTTGCGACAGATTTAGGTTCCTAGGAGATTTAGGTGCTTTTGAAAATGTCCCAGTGGTGAGAGCAGCGCGGCTTGTGGTGCAGAGCTGGTGCTGTGTGAATGAGGCTAGGACCCAAATTGCTTTTCAAATCTTGGTGTAGATTGAACCCCTTACCTCCCGGGCAGACCTTCTGCTCAGCTTTGACTAAAGAAAAACCTCTACGTCCTAAACGCAGCTTGAACCCAAAGGTTATTTGCGCCCAGACGAGGCCAAACGCGGGCACCTGAGGAAATGGGAATTGCTTCGTCAGGGTAGAAGTTAGGAGAAGTAAAAACCAAAGATGTTCCATTCACCACACGCAGCCCTGCTCCCTTTCCGAAGAGACGGGGAAAGAATCATAGTAAGGATGCAGAAAAATAATGACGAAAATGCTAAAAAAAAAAAAAAAAAAAATCAACAAAAATACTTAAAAAATCCCAGAAACTCGCTGCGCGCCAGCCCTGGCCCTGGCCCCAGCCCCTCTCCACCCCCTCCACATCCAAAGAGGGAGGATGAAGGTGACGAGAACAGAAATGGGGGGATTTGAGCTTCCCTTCTCCTCGCCAGGGGCAGGGCTGAGCGCGGGAGTGAGTGCCGGGTTCTCTGTGGTTCTGTCCGTCTGTCTCTCGCCCCTGCCCTGCTCTGGCTTGTGTTGGGGTGGGAAGGGTGGGCGCGGGGGGGGTTGTGACGGGGCTCCCTCATCCCCTCCTTCCTCCGCCACCTTCCTCATCTTCTCTGGGACCCAGGGCCCCCTCTCCTGGCTTCCCCTGTCTCTCCCCCCATCCCAACTGTCTGCCCTGCCCCCTTCTCTTCCTCCCCCACTCTCCCTCGCCCAACCCCCTCTGTTCTTGCCCCTCCCCTCTGCTCTGCCAGTCCTGCCTGTCTCACAATCTCACCCTTTTCTCCTGCCCCTGCCCAAGGGCCCTTTGCCCCCGTCCCATCCTCCTTTGCCCCTGAGCTCTGCCCCCTCTCCGGAGAATAGCACTCCCCCAGCTCAGGGCCTGACGTCAGGAACCCATGGTCCCTGGTTGGCGTGTGGAGAGGGGTTGGGAGCCAGGACTCCTGGGTTCTCTCTCTGGCTCTGGGAGGGGAATGGGGGCTAGTGGATAGAGCAGGGGGCTGGGAGCCAGGACTCCTGGGTTCGCCCCCTGGCTCTGGAAGGGGAGTGGGGTGTAGTGGTTAGAGCAGGGGGGGCTGAAGCCAGGACTCCTGGGTTCTCTCCCTGGCTCTGGGAGGGGAGGAGGGTGTAGTGGTTAGAGCAGGGGGCTGGGAGCCAGGACTCCTGGGTTCTGTCTCGCCCTGTGTGGTAAGAGGCTGTGCCTCTGCCGCGAGGTTTCCTCTGGGGGAATCTGGAGCAGTTGCAGGGATCATAGTTGGAGCCTTGGGTGGGAGGCCATGTCGTGGCATCCCCTGCTGAACCCCGCAGGCCAGAGCGAGGTTCTCTCCCTTCCCTCCATTCCCCCAATGTCTGTGTCCTGCTCACCCCAGCCCCTGAACCTCCTGCCCCTCCCCCATCCCCATGGTTCCCTGCTTCCCTGTGCCCCCCACTCCCACCTCCTTGGTCTCCCCCTGTCCCTGCAGCTCCCCCCCCCAGCTCCTTCTGCCCTCGGCCCCAGCATCCCTCTTGTGCTGTTCCTAGTCCCTTCCCTGCCAGAGCCCCACAACCTGCTCCCCCGGTTCCCCTATTCCTGCTCCCCCATTTCCTCTGGTCCCCCGCATCCCCATTCCTGCTCCCCTGCGCCCCTCCCTTCCAGGGGGAGGGGGGTGCTGTCTGTGTGATTCGATCTCCCAGCTCGTTTGTTGTTCGTGGTTTTTTTGCTTCTTTTAATGACATTTTTGTAACTGAGTGTGTTGCCCACGGGGAAATAAAGAAATGTACAGAGCCTGGCTACTGTCCGCCTGTCTGTCTGCGCCTCCTGCCCCCCGGAAATACAGCTCTGTACAGAGCCCAGGGCGCTCTCCATTTCTCTGCCAGGGGGGTCTGTCTGTCTGCACCCCAGGCCACGCCCCCGAGAACAGGTGTCTGGCACCACCCCAGGCCACGCCCCCGAGAACAGGTGTCTGGCTCCACCCCAGGTCACGCCCCAGAGAACAGGTGTCTGGCACCACCCCAGGCCACGCCCCTGAGAACAGGTGTCTGGCTCCACCCCAGGCCACGCCCCTGAGAACAGGTGTCTAGAACCACCCCAGGCCACGCCCCCGAGTACAGGTGACTGCAGCCCAGGCCACGCCCCCGAGAACAGGTGTCTGGCTCCACCCCAGGCCACGCCCCTGAGAACAGGTGTCTGGCTCCACCCCAGGCCACGCCCCAGAGAACAGGTGTCTGGCTCCACCCCAGGCCACGCCCCCGAGAACAGGTGTCTGGAGTCCAGGTGTCTGGCTGCACCTCCTGACCACGCCCCTGAGAACAGGTGTCTGGCACCACCCAGGCCATGCCCCCTGAGCCCCACCCCCCCACGACCCCCGCCCCAAGGTCACAGGTCTCTGTCTCCTTTCACCCCCAGCCCCCGTGGTCCCCCCACACCCTGCCCCCTCCCCCTCCCCCTCGGGCCCGAGGCCTCTGATCCCTGGGGGCAGGGCTTGAGCTGGTCTCTAGGAGCCACGCCCACTGCCTAGGGACAGGAGCTCCGCCCTCTTCCCCTGGCGGGGGGGGGGGGTAGGAGGGGCAAGCAGGGACCAGCCCCACCCCCATGCCCAGCCGGGGAGGGGGTCGCTCTGGGATACAGAGGGCTTCAAATCACACCAGCTGCCCTATCCCAAGCCGGGGAGAGAACCCAGGAGTCCTGGCTCCCAGCCCCGCCCTGCTCTAACCACCATCCCCCCCTTTCAGAGCCGGGGAGAGAACCCAGGAGTCCTGGCTCCCAGCCCCCCCCTGCTCTAACCACCAGCCCCCCCCCTCCCAGAGCCAGGGAGAGAACCCAGGAGTCCTGGCTCTCAGCCCCCCCCTCCCAGAGCCGGGGAGAGAACCCAGGAGTCCTGGCTCCCAGCCCCCCCTGCTCTAACCACCAACCCCTACTCCCCTCCCTGGAGAGAGAACCCAGGAGTCCTAGCTCCCACCCCCCCCCTGCTCTAACCAACAGACCCCCCCCTCCCAGAGAGAGAACCCAGGAGTCCTGGTTCCCCGCAGCCTCAGTCCCAGGCTCGGGAGCACTGGCCCCCCTGGGGGCTGAGGAGACCCCACCCCACTGCATCGGGGCTTTTCTCCCCCACCCCCTGGGAACAGGGCAATTTATTGCTGTATCTTCCAATCCCCCTCTGGCCGCTCTGGCCCCTCTCATTGGTTTGAGCCAATCCCCCTCTCATTCTCCCTATGGTTCGATCCAATCCCATTCTGCCCCCTTCACATTGGTTTGACCCAACGGGCTCCCCCCCCCCCCGCTCTCTCGCCAACATGGCGGAGCAGCCTCGCTTTGACTCGGGCCTAACGTCATTGCGAAACCGCCCTATGCGGGTCCCCGCGGGAGGGGGCGGTGCCTGCGGGCCGGGCGCGTTGATTGGCCGGGCGCTAAGTAACGCGCCTCGCGATTGGCCGGCAGCGCTGGGCCAATGGACAGGCGGCTTGTTCCGGGGTGACAGCGAGAGCGAGAGCGAGCGGGGCCTGCCAGGAGGTGAGACGCGGCCGCGCGGGGGAGGGGCAGCGCGGGGGGGGGGGCTCCGCTCCGTGTGACTCCGGCCCCCCGCGAGGCGCCAGAGCCCCCGCCTGGGGGGCGGGGCCGGGGGGGCAGATCCCCCCCCGTGAGCGTGAGGCGGGGCAGGAGCCTCGGGGGGACCCGCAGCCCGACCCCCCCCCCCGGGCCCCCCCCGTGTGTCACCCCCCCGGGCCCCCCCCGGAAGCCCCCCGTGTGTCACCTCCCCGGGCCCCCCCCCGAGTCCCCCCCCTGGAGCCCCTCCGTGTGTGACCCCCCGAGCCCCCCCCCGGCCCCCCCCGTGTGTCACCCCCCCCGTGTGTCACCCCCGAGCCCCCCCCGGAACCCCCCCGTGTGTCACCCCCCCGGGCCCCCCCCTGCTCCCCCATCTCTCACCCCCCCGGGAGCCCCCCACCCCCCCGAGCGTCACCCCCCCGGGAGCCCCTCCTGCTCCCCCATCTCTCACCCCCCCGGAACCCCCCCGTGTGTCACCCCCCGGGAGCTCCCCACCCCCCCGTGTATCACCCCCCCGGGCCCCCTCCTGCTCCCCCATCTCTCACCCCCCCTGGGGCCCCCCCGTGTGTCACCCCCGAGCCCCCCCCCGGAACCCCCCCGTGTGTCACCCCCCCGGGAGCCCCTCCTGCTCCCCCCCGTGTGTCACCCCCCCCGTGTGTCACCCCCCCGGGAGCTCCCCCCGCTCCCCCATCTCTCACCCCCCCCCGGGAGCCCCCCACCCCCCCGTGTGTCACCCCCGAGCCCCCCCCGAACCCTCCCGTGTGTCACCCCCCCGGGAGCCCCTCCTGCTCCCCCATCTCTCACCCCCCCCCGGGAGCCCCCCCGGGAGCCCCCCACCCCCCCGTGTGTCACCCCCCGAGCCCCCCCCGAACCCCCCCGTGTGTCACCCCCCGGGAGCCCCTCCTGCTCCCCCATCTCTCACCACCCCCGGGGCCCCCCTGGAACCCCCCACCCCCCCGTTTGTCACCCCCCTGGGAGCTCCCCCCGCTCCCCCATCTCTCACCTCCCCGGAGCCCCCCCGGACACCCCCCACCCCCCCGTGTATCACCCCCGGGAGCCCCTCCCGCTCCCCCATCTCTCACCCCCCCCGGAGCCCCCCGGGAGCTCCCCCCGCTCCCCCATCTGTCACCCCCCCCCCAGAGTCCCCCTCTCTGACCCCGTCTCTCCCCCCCCCGGCAGGTGAGGCCCCGGCATGGCGGAGCCGGCCGAGGAGACGCTGCTGTACGTGGAGCACCGCTACGTCTGCTCGGAGTGCAGCCAGCTCTACGGCTCCCTGGAGGAGGCGCTGCTGCACCAGCAGACCCACCTGGGCCCGGAGCAGCAGTATGAGGTGGTGGGGCTGGCGGGCGAGGCCGAGGCCGGGCTGTACCAGGCGCTGGCTGTGCAGGAGAACAGCCAGTACCAGTGCCTGGAGTGCGGGCAGCTGCTGCTCTCGCCCGGCGAGCTCCTGGAGCACCAGGAGCTGCACCTCAAGCGGCTGAGCCAGGAGCCGGAGACGCCCGCCAAGCTGCCGGCCTCCAGCCAGATCCACTACGAGTGCGTGGAGTGCAAGGCGCTGTTCCTCAGCCAGGAGGTGTGGCTGGCTCACCGGCAGGCCCACCGCGCCCCCCCGGAGCCCCCCGCCCCCGAGGCGGCCCCCACCGGCCAGAGCCAGGCGCTGGTGGACCTGGAGCACTCGTACCGCAAGCCGGAGGAGGCGGCGGCAGCGGCGGCGGGGGCGGACGGCTGCGCTGTGCAGCTGCTGCTCTACGAATGCGGCGAGTGCTTGCAGCTCTTCCAGACGCCCAAGGACTTCCTGGAGCACCAGGCCACGCACCTGGGCGCTGCGCCCGCCAGGGAGCTGGCAGAGCCGCCCGCCTGCCCGGCGGAGCCCCCCCAACCGGTGCCGGCGGGCGTGCTGAACGGAGCCGCGCCCGCCCCCTCGGAGCCCAGCATCACCGCCAGCGACCACAGCTACGAGCTGAAGAACGGGCCTGAGGAGGTGGCGGCCGCGCCGCGCCGGCCCAAGCGGGGCGGCCAGGAGCCCTGGTGCGCCGAGTGCCAGCAGCCCTTCCCCTCGGCGCACCAGCTCCAGCTGCACCTGCAGTGCCACCGGCAGGGCGCCTTCCAGTGCCCGCTCTGCAGCAAGGTGCTGGCCACCCCGCTGGCCCTGCGGCAGCACCGGAGCGAGCACAGCGGCGAGTCGCGCTACCTGTGCATGGACTGCGGCCTGGCCTTCGACACCGAGGCCGTGCTGCTGGCCCACCGGCGCGGCCACTCCCCCAACCCCCTGCACCGCTGCGCCTGCGGCAAGGCCTTTCTCAACATGACCAAGTTCCTGTACCACCGCCGCTCCCACGGCCCCCTGCCGCCCCCCCCTCCAGAGCCGCCCCTGCCCGCCCCGCCCGAGCCCCCGCCCGCCCCGCCGGCGCCCAAGAAGCCGGACGACGTTGTGCCGCTGGCCATCATCTACTCGGTGGAGAACGCGGAGGCCAACGGGCCCAGCTTCCGCTGCCTGATGTGCAGCAAGGTCTTCTCCAAGCACCTGCAGCTGGTGCGGCACCAGCGCTTCGTGCACAAGCTGGAGCGGCGCCACAAGTGCCAGACCTGCGGCAAGATGTTCAAGAAGAAGTCGCACGTCCGCAACCACCTGCTGACCCACACGGGCGAGCGCCCCTTCCACTGCAAGGAGTGCGGCAAGAGCTTCAACTCCCAGGCCAACCTGCTGCGCCACCGGCTGACCCACACGGGCGAGCGCCCCTACCGCTGCGAGATCTGCCAGAAGGCCTTCACCCAGTCCTCCACCCTGCAGCAGCACCTCTTCGTGCACAGCCGCCACTACCCCTACAAGTGCCAGGAGTGCGGCATCAACTTCCACCGGCCCTACCGCCTGCTCATGCACCGCTACCACCACACGGGCGAGTACCCCTACAAGTGCCAGGAGTGCGGGCGCTCCTTCCTGCTCCGGCGCCTGCTGGACGTGCACCAGCTGAGCCACGCCGGGCGGGAGCCCCAGGTCTGCGCTGGCTGCGGCGCCGCCTTCGTCACGGCCCTGCAGCTCCGCGAGCACAAGTGCGGCAAGGTGAGCCGGCGCTTCGAGTGCCCCACCTGCGGGAAGAAGGTCAGCTCGGCCGCCCGGCTCCGTGCCCACGAGCTCCTCCATGATGGGGGTGCCGTGGCCGCCCCAGAGGAAGAAGCCCCCGCCCCGCCGCCGCCACCCCCCCCGCCCCGCCGCGCCGCCTGCCCCAAGAGCTTCGAATGCGCCGAGTGCAAGAAGCTGTTCAGCACCGAGACCTCGCTGCAGGTTCACCGGCGCATCCACACCGGGGAGCGGCCCTACCCCTGCCCGGACTGCGGCAAGGCCTTCCGGCAGTCCACCCACCTCAAGGACCACCGGCGCCTGCACACCGGCGAGAAGCCCTTCAAATGCGAGGAGTGCGGCAAGGCCTTCACCATCGCCGTGCGGCTGGCCGAGCACCGGCGCATCCACACCGGCGAGCGCCCCTACCACTGCGCCGACTGCGGCAAGGCCTATCGCTCCTTCTCCAACCTGTGGAAGCACCGCAAGCTACACCAGCAGCAGCGCCTGCAGAACGAGCAGGAGGCCCTGGCCGAGGCGGCCGCCGCCGCCGCCATGGCGGCAGCCGCCGCCCCGGACTACGGCAACACCCTGACCATCATGGAGACGATTGAGATCTACCCCGCCGTGGCCGCCGAGCCCGAGGGCGTCCCGGGCAGCCGCCTGGAGAACATTCAGCTGGGAGGGGTCTGAGCCAGGAGAGAGGGCCATGGCGTGGACAGAGCCTTCCCCTCCCCTCCCCCCCCCCTCCTCCCGGCTCGTGCCCAAGCTCTTGGCTGGTGGCCACACAGCTTCTGTTCTAGCCATGGCTGGGTCACACGTGGCGACAGCTGCTTCTCCAGCTCCCCCTCGTGGCCATGTCCCTGCGCCCGGGGCCACGCGGCTCCTCCCAGCCATGGCGCTGCCCCCTCTGGCTTCCCCTCGTGGCCACGTCCCTGCTCCCGGGGCCACGCGGCTCCTCCCAGCCACGGCGCTGCCCCCTCTGGCTTCCCCTCGCGGCCACGTCCCGGGGCCACGCGGCTCCTCCCAGCCACGGCGCTGCCTCCTCTGGCTTCCCCTCGCGGCCACGTCCCTGGGCCCGGGGCCACGCGGCTCCTCCCAGCCACGGCGCTGCCCCCTCTGGCTTCCCCTCGCGGCCACGTCCCTGCGCCCGGGGCCACGCGGCTCCTCCCAGCCACGGCGCTGCCCCCTCTGGCTTCCCCTCGCGGCCACGTCCCTGCGCCCGGGGCCACGCGGCTCCTCCCAGCCATGGCGCTGCCCTCTCTGGCTCCCCCTCGTGGCCACACTTGTCACAAGGGCACTTCCATTTGCTTTTCTGGCTGCCCCCGGGGGCTGCGTCCCCCCTGCCATGTGGCTGCAGCTCCAGAAACACCCCCCCCCCCCCCATGAACCTGGCCCCATCCCCGATACCACGCTGTGGCAACTGCACTCCTCTCCCCGAGTAGCTGAGCTTGGACTGGAAGTAGCTCACTTTTTCTATTGACCCGCCCCCCCGCCAGCCATCCCCCCAACATAACAGCCCCCCCTACTTTTGCTAACTGGACCCCTCCCTGGGGGGCATTTTGGTATCCGTGTTACAATTAAACACTGAGTAAACAATCAGCGTGGAGAGACTGTTCTGGGGTGGGGGATGGACTAGAAAACAACCCATGTTGCTGAGCTGGGGGGGGGTTGGGTCCTGGGGGGCTGGAGCAGGAGGGATCCAAGGGCAGGTGGAGGGGGTGTTGGGTTAGGGGCTCTATAGGGCTGTTAGAGGGTCGGGGGTGTCCTGTTGGGGGGTGTTGGGGTTCCCGCTGCCCCTCCCACGATGGGGCGAGGTCACGGCCCAGTCTTTGTCCCCTGAGCTGAGATTGCGCCACACGCCGGGTTTGGGCAGCCGCTGGAGCGGGGTTATTAAGCACAGCAGGGACTGTACGCTGTGCGGTTGTAAGTGGTCGGCCCACAGCTGGTTCCCAGAGCCAAGGAACGGTGGGTGCGCAGTCGATATCGACACTTCTCGCCCCGCGGGATGTTCCAGCTCGTCACACGCTGGCTTCCCCCTTCAGCCTGGGCCCAGGCTCCGCGGCTCAGCTCTGGCCTCCGGCGCAGACCGGGAGGAGAAAGGCCAACGCACGGTGCCGCTGTCCCCGTTTTCCACCCTCAGTCGAGGTGCCTGGCAAACACCAGCCCAGACCTGTCCTGGGGGGGCTCCGGCGTCCCCCCCGCGTGATGTGCCCGCAGCCCCCCACAGCTTTGTAAAGCCCTTGTTTGCAGCTCCCCTGCGCTGATCGGGTGCTTGACGCCCTCCTGGGTGTGGGTCCCCCCCAGTTGCAGAGACGCTCCCTCGGCCCCACGCACGACTCATGGCCTTGGACAGAACGATGGCTAGAGCAGATCCTGCCCTTCCCTGGCGCTCGGTATGAATGAGACCCTCGTCGGACGGGGGAATGCGGAGGGGCCGGGCACAGGGCGCCACGGGCAATGTCTCCCCTGTGTCTGCCTGTCCCCTCGCGCCGTCCCTCCTGTGGGCACCAGGTGGGGCTGTTCCACACTGGCCGGGGGTGGGGGGCAGGGGCAATGGTTCATTCCCTACCTGCTTCCCCGCCCCCCACCTGTGCCCCTCCCCTTTTCCCCACCTGGACAGGAGTGTGTGTGTGAGTGGGGTGGGGGTGGTGTCCTGGCAGGGGGCTGTTTCCCGGGCGAGGGACCCAGGCCTGGGAGGGGTCTTGTACATTAGGGGGTCACGTGGCTTTGGGTGGGTTGGAGCCTCCCCCCCATGGCACTACACATGCCTCCTGTGTTGACACAACACCCACCGCCCACCTGTCACCATCTCACGCTGACAACCAGCAGTGACAACACCCTGATGCACTGCAATATCCACTGATGCATCACACTGCATCTAACACACCCGTGGTGACAACCCCCGCCGCCCAGCTGTCACTAACCATCTGATATGGTGACACAACCCTCGGAGATACAACCCCCGCCACCCAGCTGTCACTAACCATCTCACGTGGTGACACAACCCTCGGAGATACAACCCCCGCCGCCCAGCTGTCACTAACCATCTCACGTGGTGACACAACCCTCGGAGATACAACCCCCGCCGCTCAGCTGTCACTAACCATCTTTCCCACTGACACCCCCACGGCAACACCTGGCTTGCCCCCTCGGGCATTCCCCAGGCTCTCTCTGCCCGTGTGGGTACCAAAGTGGGGGGGCCGAGGGCTTGGTGGGGGAGCACCGGCCACACTGTGACGGGGGCTGAGGTGTTGGCCATGGGCGGTGTGGGTGTCACAGACTCCCAGGTCGGGCCCACTCGTGGCCCCGTGGGGGGTGCTCCTTTCAGTGCGACAGCCCTTCTCGGGGGTCCACTCTCTCTCGGGGTCAGGCCCCTCCACCTCCTGGAGCCGCACCTCTCTGAGCCTTAGCACGTCTGTCTCTGCCGTGGGCCCCCTCAGGGAGTCCCCTCGCTCTGGACCCCCGGGGCCTCCACCCCCGAAGGGACGATGCCCCCCCCACCCCGTTCTCTAGCCCGGAGTGACTCTCAGCCAGCATGAAACAGGAGGGTTTATTGAGCGTTGAACCCAGCACAGGAAACTCTCCAGCCTCAGGCCTGGCCTCCCTCAGCCCAGCACATCCCAGTCTCCCTGCATCCAGGTGGGCTCTGCCTGCTCCCCCTCTCCAGCCCCGATCCCCCCTGCTCCCAGCTGGGCATCTGAGATCCCTGGCCCCAGCCCCCACCTCTGTCCATTGTCTTCTCTCCAGGGAAACAGGGTCGCCTGGACCCCCTCTCCCCTCTTCTGTCCTCTGCCCCGTCTGGCTGGAACCGGCTGGTCAGGTCCCCGGGGTCCTCTCCCCGCAGCCCATTGTCCTCCCACTGGCCAGAACCGGCTGTGACTTCTGAGCTGGGTCCTCAGGTCATCGGGTCACCGGTCGCTGGGGTGTCCGTCCTCCAGGCCATCGGCTGGGTCCCAAGTCCCCTCTCCGGTCCTGTGTCCCAACGAACTCCCTCTCCCCTCCCCTCGTTAAACTAGTAACACCCAGGGACACTGAGTCCCACCCCCTCCGCATGCAAACCATTGAAACCCCACCGAAAACAAGCCCCCCCCACTTTGTCACAGGGGGATTCCCCGGCTTAGCCGCTGGCCAAGGGGGAGTTGGGGGGAGCCATGGCAGGCACCGGGCGAGCTCCACCCATGTTAGTTCAGGGCCAGGCTGGCTGCGGGCTCTGCAGTGCCCCTCGTGTGGCCCCATGTGCCCCCTCGCCACCCAGCCACATGCTCACCTGCACGGCTAGTGGCGGTGCACACCTGTGTACCAGCATTGTGCCTGCTCTTACACACTTACCCGTATCCCCACCTCACCTGTTCACTGATAGCTGCCCCCTTCCCCCGCCAGCTGCACGTCTGCTAGTGCGGCACACACCCACATGTGCACACCCACTAGTGCAATGTGCACACCCTCAGTCTGCTGCACACTTGCTGGTGCAATGCACACAGCCCTGGCCTGCTGCACATGCTAGTGCAATGTGCGCACACTCAGCCTGCTGCACACAGACACTAGTGCATTGCACACCTCTACAGCCTGCTGGACACCTACTAGTGCAACACACACAACCTCTGGCTGCTGCAAACATGCTACGATGACTCCTGTGCACAAGACAGCCTCACCCTTTGTTCACACACTAGTGCAATGCACAGTCCCCCTAGCAAATGTTCTAATGCAACGTGCACACACAACGCAACCTCGCCCTTGGCATAGCCTGGGGCTCACACAGGGATTTGCACGAGGCTCCAAAGCCAATGGGTCATTCTCGGGGGGATCTTGATACACTGACACCCCATTTTCTAGCTGAAGGGGCACCAGATGGGGGGAGGGGCAGGGCAGGGGGCAGTTGTGTCTGGGGTGGCGCAGAGACATTTGCCCCAGCGGCTGCTGCATGGAGGGGGCTCCCCCCAGGAATGCCCATGGGGGAGACGTGTGCACATGCCCTGACATGCCCAGGGGATCCCCTCCCTGCCCCTGCTTCAGGCCCCTGGTGCCAGCCCCTCTGGAGTCGCTGGGGGCTCGTGTGCGAGTGCCTGACACACTCGCTCCTGGTTCTCACCCACTGACCATCCACCAGGGGTGTCGTAGGAGCCCCCAAACCAGGCTCCTGAGACCCAGAGTCAGGAGCTGACCCGGCACCCAGGCCTGCCCCCCCCCGGGTCTTTCCATCTGCCCCCCTCACTCCCCACTGGACTCCTGCAGGGGACTGGGTCCCCCTCACTTCTTGTCCCCAACTGCTGCATGGGCTGGCTACTAAACGGCCCCTGCGCCCTGCCCCAGAGGTGGCTGCATCTCAGTGCCAAGCGAGGGGGCTCTGTATAAACAATCCTCGCGCCCCGCCCCAGAGGTGGCTGCATCCTCACATTTTGCCCTCCACTTCTTGTGCACATTTGCCAAAGAGCTGTTGGGTGCAGGCCTGGTAGAGCCTGGGCTAGAAAGGAGGCGGGCGGCGGATCCCCTGGGGAGAATGGACCAGACCCCCCAGAGAGAACCCAGGAGTCCTGGCTCCCAGCCCCCCCTGCTCTAACCCACCAGCCCCCACTCCCCTCCCAGAGCTGGGATAGAACCTAGGAGTCCTGGCTCCCAGCCCCCCCACTCTGACCCACACTCCCTGACCTACTCCAGCTGGCCTAGGGGCACGTCTTTCTGGGTGGCTCTGAGCAAGGACAGTCTCCCCCCAACCCTCCATGGGAGCTGCACCGCAAGGCCCTAGCCCCACATTCCTGCTGCTGGTCTTGGATCTCAGTGTATTGAGCTTCCCCATAGCAGTGCCCAGCCGGGGCCTCTGGCGCTGCGAGCTTCCCCATAGCAGTGCCCAGCCGGGGCCACTGGTGCTGCGAGCTTCCCCACAGCAGTGCCCTGGTGCTGCGAGCTTCTCCACAGTAGTGCCCAGCCAGGGCCTCTGGTGCTGCGAGGTTCCCCACAGCAGTGCCCTGGTGCTGCGAGGTTCCCCACAGCAGTGCCCCCAGCTCCCTGTATCCTGCCTGCCCGAGGGGAGCTGGTGGCGATTGAAGCCATTTCCCCCACCCCAGCGGTTCCCAGAGAACCCCCCGCCCCCCAATCACCCTCCCTCCTCCCCCCGCCACAGCCCCCCCCCCCCCCCCCGCCGGGCCGGGTCGCTGCGGGGCCTCATTAGGATTCAGCTCGCGCCCGCGAGCGCCGCAGCGAATCTCAATGAGGAGACCCCCCCTCCCCCCCCGCGCCCGCCCCCCCCGCTAGCCGCCCCCCCCAGCAGCCCCCCCGCCGCCCCTAGCAACCTCCCGTCCCCCTGAGCCCCCCAGACCCCAGCCCGGCCCCGCGTCCCCCCAGCAGCCCCCGGCCGCCCCCCGACCCCGTGCAAAGGGGGAGTCTCTCCACCCCCTCATTCACCCCCCCACCGTAAGGCCCCGCCCCCGACGGAGGGTCCGGCCGCCCCCATCCCCCCTTTTCTCCATCCCCGCCCCCTCCCCCTCTCTCCGCCCCCCTCCATCTCCGCCCCCCCCCACCGTCGCCGCGATGCGCCGGCCTCGGCTGATTGAGGGCTCCTGAAGCGCCCCCCCCGCTCCCCCCGCATCCTCTGCATCGCCCCCCCCGGCGGAAAATCGGGATTTGAACCCTCCCCCCGGAGATCAAGGCCGGGGCTGCGATCGGGGGGGGGGGGGTCCGGCCCCCCCAGGAGGGCGAGCGGGGGCGGCGGTCGAGGGAGATTCGGGGCGCCCCCCCCGGACAGACAGACGGACATGGGGCGTTTTCTCTTCTACCGGCAGTTCTCACCCCCCCCCCTGCAAAACGCGGGGCGCTGACGCCTGAGCCCCCCTCACTGCGCCCCCCGCGCGTCTCGCCGCTGCCCGGGCTCCCCGGATTGCGGACTTGGGGGGCCCCGGACGGGCAGCGGGGGCCCCACCCCGAGCCGGGGGGGGGCCGCGAGGCAGCCAGAGCGGGGGGGGCCCGCGCCGATCACGGATTCCGTAAGTCTCGCTACTTTCCTGCCTGTTTGGGGGCGCCGGGGGGGGCAGCTCCGTGCCCCCCCCGCACTTTGGCGTGGCCTGTGCCGAAGCTCTGCGCACGCGTATGTGAGGCCGGGGGCGGTATGGGGGGGATTGGGGTGCGGGGGGAGCTGGGGGAGGGGAGGGGAACCCCGTCTGGTCTCTGGCGGCGATGGGGGGGCGGGAGATAAGGGGCAGAGACCGCGGGGCTGGGCCCGTCTGGCCCTGGCTGTATCCTGCGCCCTCCCCCCGGCTCTGCTCCGGGCCCGCTGTCCCCCCCGCCTTCGCTAGACCCCGGCCCCCCCTTTTCTCTCTGCTCCGTCCTCGGCGCCCCCAGCTCGGCCTAACCCCCCCCGGCCTGTCCCCATCACCCCCTTCCGCTGGGGGGACCCCCGGTGCCCCCCGTTAGCCCCAAACCCAGGGCTGAGCACACGAAGCAGGGGGAGGGCACGGGGTCTTTCCCAGCTGGGGGCCCCCGGCCCCGATCCGGCCCGGGGGGGGCCTGGCTGGCTCACGGGGGACAGGGAATGGGGCTGGGGCCTGTCCCCACTGGGGGACCCCGGCCCCAATCCGGCCCGGGGGGGATTGGCTGGCTCACGGGGGACAGGGAATGGGGCTGGGGCCTGTCCCCACTGGGGGACCCCAGCCCCGATCCGACCCGGGGGGGACTGGCTGGCTCACGGGGGACAGGGAATGGGTCTGGGGCCTGTCCCCACTGGGGGACCCCGGCCCCAATCCGGCCCGGGGGGGACTGGCTGGCTCAGGGGGGCAGGGAATGGGGCTGGGGCCTGTCCCCACTGGGGGACCCCGGCCCCGATCTGGCCCTGGCGGGGGGGACTGGCTGGCTCAGGGGGGCAGGGAATGGGGCTGGGGTCTGTCCTCGTTGGGGGGCCCCGGCCCCGATCCGGCCCTGGGGGGGACTGGCTGGCTCAGGGGGACAGGGAATGGGGCTGGGGTCTGTCCCCGCTGGGGGGCGGGGTGAGCTCTGGGACCCTCTAGCTGCTCAGTGGGTCCATGTGTGAATCGAGTTTGCTGGGTCTCACCAGAATCCCCCCACCCCGGGCATCAGCCGGCCCCCTTCGGCCACAGGCCCGAGCCCCCTTCCCCCTGGGCCTGGGAGGGGTAACGGGGGGGAGGGGGCTGTCTGTATGCTCACCCTGCCCCCGCTCTGGGAGGGGGAGGGGGAGGGGTGCCTTTGACTAACCACCCCCCACACACGCAGGGTCCCCCATGTGCCCCCACCCCTCAGCCCCCTCTCTCCTAGGGCCTCCCCCCTCTCGGCAGCCCCCAGCACTCAAACCCTCTTGCTCCCCCCCAAGAGGGCCCCTCTACATATTCATCGCCCCAGGCCCCTGGTGGCCCCCCAATTCCGTGTCTCTCTCCTGCCTCCGAGCCCTGAGATCGAGGCCTCGCTCACCCGCAGCTGCAGGGGGCACAGAGGTGCCCCCCACGTTAGCATCCCCCGGCTCCCTGGCGCGGCCTGGGCAGGAGGGCTTGGTGCTGAGTCGCTAGCCAGGAGCTGGGCTATGGCGGGGGGAGGGGCATGGCCCGGTCTGGGTGTTGGGTTTTCGGCGCGGGGGGGACTGGGATATGGTGTTGGGCGGGGGGGAGACGGGCTGTGTCTCCAGACTGGCAGTTCCTTGGGGCTGAGTGCTGAGGGTTCAGGGGGTGAGTTAACTGCTGAGGGCACTGCTGGGGGAAGCTCACAGCACCAGGGTCCCCAGCTGGGGGCACTTCTGGGGTGAAGCTCGCAGCGCCAGGGTCCCGGCTCAGAGCACTGCTGGGGTGAAGCTCGCAGCACCAGGGGCCCTGGCACTGCTGGGGTGAAGCTCGCAGCGCCAGGGGCCCTGGCTGGGGGCACTGCTGGGGTGAAGCTCGCAGCGCCAGGGGCCCTGGCTGGGGCACTGCTGGGGGGAAGCTCGCAGCCCCATCTCCCTGCTCAGATGTTGATACCTTTTGTGGCAGCCCGTAGCTGTTGCCGGGCAACAGGACACGGCTAGGAAGGAAGCTGGTGTCTCCAGGCAACGCTATCTGAGACCCCGCCCCCTTCTCCCTCCCCTCCCCCATGCAGCTGGTGGGGCATCAAGGGGTCACGTGACTGGGTTGGATTCCCATCCCCCCACTCCTGGACCATGGAGGGATGGGTGATTGGCCCCATCCCATCGCCCCAGCCCTCCAACCCCCCCGAGACCCGTCCCCGTCCCCTCAACCCCTCTCCAGGAACCCGGCCCCAAGATGCGGCCCCGTCTCCCTGAATCCCCCCCGAGACACGGCATCGAGACGCGGCCGCATCCCCCCGAACCCTCCCCCCGGGAACCTGGCCCCAAGATGCGGCCCCGTCGCCCCGAATCCCCCCCGAACCCGTCCCCGAGATGCGGCCCTGTCCCCCTGAATCCCCTCCCCCGGGAACCCGGCCCTGAGATGCGGCCCCGACCCCTCGAATCCCCTGCCCTGGGAACCCCACCCCGTCCCCCCGAATCCACCTCCGGGAACCCAGCCCCGAGATGCAGCCCCGTCCCCCCAAATCCACCCCTGGGACCCTGGCCCTGAGACGCGGCCCCGTCCCTGTGCAACTGACGCTGTCCCAGCTCCCCCCTCCAACGGCACTGAGACGCCCCCTCCCTGGGGACCCTGGTGCTGCGAGCTTCCCCCCAGCAGTGCCCAGCCAGGGGCCAGGAAGTTGTTGGTGCTGCTCAGGGTTCAGGCCTGGTCGTCCCCCCTGCCCCTTTGCCCCGTGGGGGGCGTCTGGCTCCCCCCCCCTGCGCTCGCGCCCAGCCAGGCTGCGGGAAGCAACGTCGTGCTCAAGGTGAAGGTGGCGCGAGGACACTGCTGACTTGGCACAAACGGGGAGCGGTGCGGGGGGGGGGGAGCGGTGCCAGATGCTGCGAGACCCCTCCCCCACACTGCCACCAGGAGTCACCTTGGCCGGGGGCACCGTGGGGCAGGAAGTGGGGAGGAGGCTCAGTAGGGGGCGCTGTGGGGCAGGGGGGGTGAGTAAGGGGCGTGTCTTGGACTCCCAGGTCGGGCCCACTCTTGGCCCCGTGCGGTCCGTGGGGGGTGCCCCTTTCAGTGTGACAGCCCTTCTCGGGGGTCCACTCTCTCCCGGGGTCAGGCCCCTCCACCTCCTGGAGCCGCACCTCTCTGAGCCTTAGCACGTCTGTCTCTGCCGTGGGGCCCCCTCAGGGAGTCCCCTCGCTCTGGACCCCCGGGGCCTCCACCCCCGAAGGGACGATGCCCCCCCCACCCCGTTCTCTAGCCCGGAGTGACCCTCAGCCAGCGTAACACAGGAGGTTTATTGAGAGTTGAACACAGCACAGGAAACTCTCTGACCCTCAGGCCTGGCCTCCCTCAGCCCAGCACATCCCAGTCTCTCTGCATCCAGGTGGGCTCTGCCTGCTCCCCCTCTCCAGCCCAGAGCCCCCTGCTCCCAGCTGGACATCTGAGATCCCCGGCCCCAGGCCCTGCCTCTGTCCATTGTCTTCTTTCCAGGGAAACAGGGTCGTAAACCGGGGCCTCCTGTCCTCTCCGCCCTCCTCCGGCCCCTCGGGCTGGAACCGGCTGCAACTCCTGAGCTGGGTCTCCGGGTCGGGGTCTCAGGTCACCAGTCGCTGGGGTCTCCATTCTCCAGGCCATCGGCTGGGTCCCAAGTCCCCTCTCCGGTCCTGTGTCCCAACGAACTCCCTCTCCCCTCCCCTCGTTAAACCAGTAACACCCAGGGACACTGAGTCCCACCCCCTCCGCATGCAAACCAGGGGGCGCTGTGGGGCAGGGGGTCACTAGGGGGCGCTGTGGGGTGGGGTCAGTAGAGGGGGCTGTGGGGAGTCACTGGGGGCACTATGGGGTGGGTAGTTACTGTGGGGGCTGTGGGGTGGGGGGTCAGTAGGGGACTGTGCAGGGGGTCACTAGGGGGCGCTGTGGGGCGGGTGGTCAGTAGGTGGTGCTGTGGGGTGGAGGGTCAATGGGGGCGCTGTGGGGTGGGGTCAGTAGAGGGGGCTGTGGGGAGTCACTGGGGGCACTATGGGGTGGGGGGTTACTGTGGGGGCTGTGGGGTGGGGAGTCAGTAGGGGGCTGTGCGGGGGGGTCACTGGGGGCGCTGTGGGGCAGGCAGTTAGTAGAGGGGGCTGTGCGAGGGTCACAAGGGGGCGCTGTGGGGCGTCACTAGGGGGCGCTGTGGGGCGGGGGGTCACTAGGGGGCGCTCTGCCATGTGACTCCCCCCGCAGGTGGCAGCCGGGGCCGCGGCGACGTTCCCCATGAGGAGGGTGGAAGATGCCGACGTCGCCCGCGCTGCTGCTGCTGCTGCTGATCGTCAACTTCGCCCGCCTGAGCCTGCAGGTGCTGTCGTCACTGCGCATGGGTGAGGCGCCCCAGGGAGCCAGGGGCAGGGGCTGCGGGTCGGGAGTGAGGGGCACCGGCAGAGCTGGGGGGGGCCCGGGGCTGGGGGACAGGGGCTGCGGGTCGGGAGTGAGGGGCACCGGCAGAGCTGGGGGGCAGCCCGGGGCTGGGGGGCAGGGGCTGCGGGTCGGGAGTGAGGGGCACCGGCAGTGCTGGGGGGCAGCCCGGGGCTGGGGGACAGGGGCTGTGAGTCGGGAGTGAGGGGCACCGGCAGAGATGGGGGAGAGCCCAGGCCTGTGGGGCAGGGGCTGTGGGTCAGAAGTGAGGGGGCTGTGGATGGGAGGAGGCCATGGGAGGTGGCTGAGGATGGGGCGAGCTCAGTGGTGGGGGAGGGGTGTCTGTGGTGTCTCTGGACCCACGTGCCCCCCCCGGCTATGTGCCCCCCAGCTGCGATCCTGGACGATCAGACGGTGTGTGGGCGCGGGGAGCGGCTGGCCCTGGCCCTGGCCCGGGAGCACATCAACGGCATCATCGAGGTGCCAGCGAAGGCCCGCGTGGAGGTCGAGATCTTCGAACTGCAGCGCGACAGCCAGTACGAGACCACTGACACCAGTACGTGTGCGAGGGGGCATGCGTGTGCGAGGTGAGATGCATGGGGAGTAGTGTGCAAGGGGGCCTGTGAGACCCCTGACACCAGTACGTGTGTGAGGGGGCGTGCATGAGACCACTGACACCAGGACATGTGCAGGGGGCATATGTGTGCAAGGACAGATGCATGGGGAGTAGTGTGCAAGGGGGCCTGTGACACCCGACACCAGGACGTGTGCAAGGGGGCGTGCATGAGACCACTGACACCAGTACGTGTGCGAGGGGGCATGCGTGTGCGAGGTGAGATGCATGGGGAGTAGTGTGCAAGGGGGCCTGTGAGACCCCTGACACCAGTATGTGTGTGAGGGGGCGTGCATGAGACCACTGACACCAGGACATGTGCAGGGGGCATATGTGTGCAAGGAGAGATGCATGGGGAGTAGTGTGCAAGGGGGACTGTGACACCCGACACCAGGACGTGTGCAAGGGGGCGTGCATGAGACCACTGGCACCAGGACGTGTGCGAGCGTGCGTGCATGAGACCACTGACACCAGGACATGTGCAGGGGGCATACGTGTGCAAGGACAGATGCATGGGGAGTAGTGTGCAAGGGGGCCTGTGAGACCCCTGGCACCAGTACGTGTGCAAGGGGACATGTGTGCAAGAGGGCCTGCGAGACCCCTGGCACCAGTACATGTGCAAGCGGAGTGTGTGCAAGAGATAAGCACAAGGAGTTGAGCGTGCAAAGGGAGCATGTGTGTGAGACCACTGACACCAGCACCTGTGCAAGGTGTGAGTGTGCAAGGGGTAGCCAGGACTAGTGTGTGAGGGGGTGACCCCATGTAACTGAGTGTGTAAACACACGAGGGAAGTGTGCAAGGGGGAGTGTGCACAAGGGTGGTTAGTTCAAAAGCACCTCTCCAAGGCCATCGTGGTATGGGGAGTGTGAGTAGATGAGGGTGAGTCCGTGACCCAATGGGGCTCGGAGCATGAGATTCCCCCAGGCCAGTCACGGCTGGGTGTGCAAGATGCGTGTGCACACGTGGGCCCAGCCCTCACTGGCTGGGGATGATCTGTGTGTAATCAGGGACATGGGCGTGTGCTGGGCACAAGTGTGCAAGGAGGAGAACGGATGTGAGCGTGTGCTGGGAGTGTGCAGGACACTGAGGTGATGGGGAGTGTGAACGTTTGTGTGCATAGGGGGCGTGTCCAAAGGGGGTGTGTGGAAGGGTCCCGGGGTCCTGGCATGGGGTTTGGGGAGCTCCGGGTGAAGCCAGGCAGGGCTCTGGGGCAGCGTCTCCCCACAGGGCACCTGTCACCAGGGCCGGGCACCTGCTTGGCTTCGGGGGCTCCTGGGTCCGACCTCGGAGCGTTCAGCCCTCTGGGTGCACCGGGCCCCCTCACAGCGAGTCCTCCTGGACGGGGCCCCTGGGGAGCCTCATGTGCCCCCAAAGGGCCCTGCCCCCCCGCAGTGACTCCCAGGCAGCGAGTGACCCCGACGTGGGGACCCAGCGTAGAACAGAGCTTGTGAGACCAGGGACCTGCAGCAAAGTCTGTTGGGGGGGACCCAGAGCCCCGGGTGCCCCCCAGACCAGGAGACTGAGTCTCTTCCCGCAGCCCAGCCTCAACCATAACCCGCTGCCCCTCTCCAGGCTTTGCCCCTTGCCCGGGATAGCAGGTCCCTGGGTGGCACCAGGACCCTGGCTGGCTCTGCAGGGCCAAGCTCCAGCCATCGGTGAGCAGGTTCTGAGTGTGGCCGGGCGGGTCGCTGCACCAATCACACCCCCTGAGCCCCCCACCTAGTACCTGACACACAGGGGAAACTGAGGCACCCACAATATTTAGAGAAACATTATGAACATTCCCACTGCATCACAGCAGGAGAGTGAGGGTGAGTGGGTATGTGCAAAGATGAGGGTGTGTGTTTGTGGAAGGAAAAGTGTGCAAGGTGGGTGTGCAAGGATGAGACTGTGTGCATTCATGGACAGACAAGCATGTGAGTGTGAATGGACAGGTCATGCATGTTTGTGGCAAGAGGAGGATGTGTGTGAAAGCATAAGTGTGTCAGGGTGTGTGTGTGTGAGGGTGGGTGTGCAAAGGTAATTGTGCAGGACATGCATGCTTGTGGAGGGAGGAGTGCACATGTGTGAGGGTGGGCATGCAATGGGGAGTGTGCAAGGGTTGTGTGTAAGTGTGTGTGCAAGCAAGCGTACATAGGGTGTGTGTTTGTGGAGGGAGGATCACACGTGTGCGAGGGTAGGTGTGCAATGGTGAGCATGCATGTGTGGGGGTTGGCATGTGAGTGTGCAAGGGTATGATTGTGGGGGAGGTGCCCGTGTGTGCGTGCGCGTGCGAGGGTGGGCGTGTGAGGGTCTGGCTGGCCGGCATGCCCCACACACGCTCTCTCCCCACAGTGTGCCAGATCCTGCCCAAAGGGGTGGTGTCGGTTCTGGGTCCTGCATCGAGTCCAGCCTCGGCCGCCACCGTCAGCCACATCTGTGGGGAGAAGGAGGTAAATGGGGGGTGGGCGGGACCCCCTGAATCCAGGGGAGAGCCTTGCCCCTCCCCTTGCACCCCATCACCCCACTGCTCCCTTGTTCCCCACATCTCCAGTGCTTCCCCCTGCCCTCCCCGGCCCGACGCCCCCTCTGGGTCCTGACCCTCTCGCTCCCCCCAGATACCCCACGTGAAGGTGGGCCCCGAGGAGACCCCCCGGCTCCAGTATCTTCGCTTCGCCTCCGTCAGCCTCTACCCCAGCAACGAGGACCTGAGTCTGGCCCTGGCCCGGATCCTGCAGTCCTTCAACTACCCCTCGGCCAGCCTCATCTGCGCCAAGGCCGAGTGTGAGGGGCACAGCAGGGGGCGCCATGGGTCGGGGGTCAGAGGGGGGCACCGTGGGGAAGAGGGGGATGGGGGAGTCAGAGGGGGGCACCATGGGGCAGAGAATGGAAGGGGGTTGGTAGGGGGCACCGTGGGGCGGGGGTCAGAGGGGGGCACCGTGGGGCGGGGGTCAGAGGGGGGAACTGTGGGGCAGAGAATGGAAGGAGTTGGCAGGGGGCGTCATGGGGCAGGGGTCAGAGGGGGCACCATGGGGAAGAGGGGGATGGGGGGTCAGAGGAGGGCGCCATGGGGCAGAGAGTGGAAGGGGGTTGTGTCACGGAGTGTGGGGGACTCAGGGCCCTGTACCCCCGGCTTCCTGCGATTCCCCGTGACTCTCAGCCAGCCAGTAAAGCGGAAGGTTATTGGATAACAGGAACACAATCTACAACAGAGCTTGTAGATACAACCAGGACCCCTCAATCAAGCCCTCTTGGGGAGCGCAGGGAGCTTAGACCCCAGCTTGGGGTTCCCTGCGTTGCACCTCCCAGCCCAAAACTGAAAAACTCCCAAATCCCTCCAGCAGCTCTCTCCCCCCTCCCCTCTGCTCCTCCTCCCCTTTGTTCTGTCTCCGGGGCAGAAGGTGTCACTTCCCCCACCCCCCTCCTGGCTCAGGTTACAGCTCAGGTACCTCAATGTAACTCCCAGGCTACATTCCCAGGTCAAATCTGCCCTGCTCCCTGCTCCGTCACATCTCTCCCCCCTTCGAGACTGAACTGAGCGGGGTCACTCTGACCAGTGACCTGGGGAAGTTCAGGGCTCCCTCTCCGGGACAATGCGTCCGCTATCAGGTTGTCACGTCCCTTCACATGGACCACGTCCATGTCATAATCCTGCAGGAGCAGGCTCCATCTCAGGAGCTTGGCGTTGGCTCCTTTCCTCTGGTGCAGCCAGGTCAGGGGAGAGTGGTCGGTGTGCACGGTGAAGTGACGCCCAAAGAGATATGGCTCTAGTTTCTTGAGGGCCCACACCATGGCCAGGCATTCCTTCTCGATGGCCGCGTAATTCTGCTCCCGGGGTAGCAACTTCTTGCTCAGGTACACGATGGGGTGTCTCTCCCCCTTTTCATCCTCCTGCATTAACACCGCCCCCAGTCCCGTGTCTGAGGCGTCGGTGAACACCATAAAGGGCTTGTCAAAGTCTGGGTTTGCCAGAACTGGGCCACTGACCAGAGCCTCCTTCAGCGCCCGGAGAGCCTCCTGGCACTCCTCGGTCCAGACCACTTTGTCTGGCTTCCCCTTCTTGTACAGCTCAGTGATGGGGGCGGCTATGGCGCTAAAGTGGGGCACGAACCTCCGATAGTACCCTGCCATCCCAATAAAGGCTTGGACCTGCTTTTTGGTTTGAGGAGCGGGCCAGTCTCTGATCACCTCCACTTTGGCTGGTTCCGGCTTTAGGCAGCCGCTCCCCACCCGGTGACCTAGGTAGGATACCTCAGCCATCCCCACCTTGCACTTCTCCGGTTTTACGGTCAGCCCAGCCTTCTGGAGTCGGTCCAGCACTTGTCTAACCTGGGACATGTGGTCCTCCCAAGTCTGGCTAAAGACACAGATGTCATCGATATACGCCACGGCAAAACTCTCCATCCCCCTCAGTAGCTGATCCACCAGGCGCTGGAAGGTGGCCGGCGCTCCCTTGAGGCCGAAGGGCAGGGTCAGGAACTCATAGAGCCCCAGAGGGGTGACAAAGGCCGATTTCAGCCTGGCATCTGCATCCAGCGGCACTTGCCAATAGCCCTTTGTAAGATCCATGGTGGTAAGGTACCGAGCACCTCCCAGCTTGTCTAGGAGCTCGTCAGGCCTGGGCATGGGGTAGGCATCGGCTACAGTGATGGCATTGAGCTTCCGATAGTCCACACAGAACCGGATCGACCCGTCCTTTTTGGGGACCAGCACCACCGGCGAGGCCCAAGGGCTGGAGGACGGCTGGATCACCCCCAAAGCCAGCATGTCATTGACCTCTCTTTCCAGGTCCTGAGCAGTTTTCCCTGGGGCTCGGAAGGGGGAGCATTTTATAGGCGGGTGCGATCCTGTCTGCACCCGGTGGACAGTCAGATTAGTGCGTCCAGGCTGGTTGGAAAAAAGCTGTTGGTACAGATGCAGCACCCCTCTGATCTCAGCTTGCTGGGTGGGGGTTAGCCGATCAGAGAGGGGAATTGCTTCCAGGGGGGAACCAGCTCTTGTCCCAGGGAATAGATCTACTAAAGCGTCATCTCCCTGCTCCTCCCAATGTCCACACACGGCCAACACCATATTCCCCCTGTCATAATATGGCTTCATCATATTCACATGGTACACCCGGTGGTGGTGTGCCCGGTTCGACAGCTCCACCACATAGTTTACCTCATTTAGTTGCTTGACAACCTTGAAGGGCCCTTCCCAGGCGGCCTGGAGTTTGTTCTTCCTCACGGGGATGAGGACCATCACCTGATCCCCGGTGGCGAAGGCGCAGGCCCACGCCATGCGGTCATACCAGATCTTCTGCTTCCTCTGGGCTCGGGCCAGATTCTCCCTGGCCAGGCCCATGAGCTCGGCAAGTCTTTCCCGGAAGGTCAGGACATACTCCACCACCGACTCTCCGTCAGGAGTGGCCTTCCCCTCCCATTCGTCTCTCATCAGGTCCAGGGGCCCCCTTACCCGCCTTCCATATAGCAGTTCGAAAGGCGAAAACCCGGTAGACTCCTGGGGTACCTCCCTGTACGCAAACAGCAGGTGAGGTAAGTACTTGTCCCAGTCCTGCGGGTGCTGATTCATAAATGTTTTCAGCATCATTTTTAGCGTCCCATTGAACCTCTCCACCAGCCCGTTGGATTGGGGGTGATATGCTGAGGCCCAGTTGTGCCGGACCCCACATCTCTCCCACAAGCACCGGAGTAGGGCCAACATGAAGTTGGACCCTTGGTCCGTCAAGACTTCCTTGGGGAACCCCACTCGGCTGAAAATGGTCAGCAGCGCATCCGCCACAGTGTCTGCTTCGATGGACGATAAGGGCACTGCCTCGGGGTAGCGGGTGGCGAAATCTACCACCACCAGGATGTATTTCTTCCCAGACCGGGTCATCTTGCTGAGAGGTCCCACTATGTCCATGGCCACCTTCTGGAAAGGCTCCTCTATGATGGGCAAAGGCCTCAACGCTGCTTTCCCCTTGTCCCGGGCCTTCCCCACCCTCTGGCAGGGGTCACAGGATCGGCAGTACTGCCGGACGTTGGTGAAGACCCCGGGCCAGTAAAAGTTCTGTAGCAGCCTCTGCCTGGTGCGCCGGATCCCCTGGTGCCCTGCGAGAGGGATGTCATGGGCCACGTACAGTAGCTTGTGGCGAAACTTCTGGGGAACCACCAGCTGCCTCCTGATCCCCCACGACTCCACTTCCCCTGGGGGAGCCCATTCTCGGTACAGGAACCCCTTCTCCCACAGGAACCTCTCCTGGCAGCCTCTCCCCATGGTCTGTACCGCCCTGAGATCGGCCAGGCCCCTTATCTTCTGCACCTCGGCCTGGAACTCAGCAGCTGGGACAGGGCTGGGCACCTGCTCTCTCTCGCCGGCTGGGTCTGAGGCCGCAGCCTCCCTGAGCCGTGTCCCTGGGTGTTCCCTCCCCACCAGGTTAGGGTCCTGCGCCTCAGGCAAGACACCCTCCCCAAGGTCAGGGCACAGTGCTCCTCACCGGCTCTGACTACAGATCCCGACCAGGGCACCCTGGGGGTTGCTTGGCCAGTCCTTCAGGTCCCCCCATCAACACCTCAGTGGGCAAATACGGGTGTACCCCCATATCCTTGGGGCCCGTCAGGGTCAGGTAGGTGTTGGGCACCACCCGATCTGGGGCCACCACCTCGGGCCGGGCCAGCGTCACCTCTGCGCCCGTATCCCAGTATCCATTGACCTTCCTCCCATCCACCTCCAGGGGAACAAGGTACTCTCTCCGGAGGGACAGCCCCGCGCCCACCGTATAAACCAAAACCCCTGAGTCTGGAGCATCCAGCCCCCCAGAGGAGCTGGCCTGGAGCTCTCCTCCCTCCTTAGCAGGTGGTACTCTGCCAGCCCCCCTGGCCGGGGAACGCTGCCTCTCGCCCGGCTGGGTCTCTACCCAGTCAACCCTCTGTGGGTTCGGTCTGCTCAGTCTGTCCCTGAGCCTGGGGCACTGGGCCCGTATGTGGCCTCTTTGGCCACAGTGGTAGCAGCCCATGTCCTGTGGGTCCCCTCGAGCGGGTCGGATGGACCTGACGCTGGATGTTTCCCTTTGGTGGGGGTTCTCCATATTTCCCCGCTGGGAGGTCCCATGGTGACTCTCTCTCTGCGTTGTGGCGGGACTGTTCCTTTGGGACTCCTCCCGGTTATCCCCTGCCCGACTGTTCACAAACTCGTCGGCCAACTGGCCTGCGTCTGCGGTTCTCTGGCTTTTGGTCCATCAACCATCGCCTCAGGTCGGATGGGCACTGCTCATACAGGTGCTCCAGTACGAATAGGTCAAGCTGGTCCTCTTTAGCTTGGGCTCCAGCTGTCCACTTGCGGGCATACCCCTGCGCCCGGTTGGCTAGTTGTAGGTATGTGACCTCGCGGGTTTTACGCTGACTCTGGAACCTTTTCCGGTACATCTCAGGAGTCAGCCCAAACTCGCGGAGCAGGGCCTTTTTGAACAGTTCGTAGTCCCCTGTCTCCGCCCCTTTCAGTCGGCTGTACACCTGCCTGGCTGTGGAGTCCAGTGAGGGGATGAGAAACTGGAGCCTGTCTGCAGGGTCAACCTGGAGCAGTTCGCAGGTATTCTCAAAGGCCGTCAGGAAGGTATCCATGTCCTCCCCCTCCTTACGCTGGGCCAGGAAGCACTTAGCAAAGCTCTTTGCAGTCTTGGGTCCCCCCTCGCTCACCGCAGCCGGGGCCCCGCTGCTCCTCAGCCGGGCCAGTTCCAGCTCATGCTGACGTCGTTTCTCCTTCTCTTCCCGCTCCTGCTTCAGTTCTTGCTGCCTTAACTCGAGCTCTTTCAGTCTCATCTCCCTGTCACATTCCAGTCGCATCCGCTCCCGGGATGGGGAGCTCCGCCGGGACGATCCCCTGCTGGCCGCCGGGGTCAGGGTGCCCTCGGTATTCACTGGGCTTCCCCCAACCCCTCCCCTAGGTATAGGTAGGCAGGGTCTCGGGATGTCCTCGGCAGCAGTCTGCCCCCTCCCAGCCATGTCAGGCCCCGGGGCCCACGCTGCATCCGCCGGGCGGCTTCCCTCAGGCACAGGGCTCGGTTCATCCAAGCAATCCCTCTCCTTCAGCTGGGCAATGAGCTGTTCTTTGGTGGACCTCCCAATGCGCAGCCCCCTCTGCCTGCACAGCTCCACCAGGTCGCTCTTAAGGCGTTTAGCATCCATCCTCCTGCTGGCCACTCGCCGGCCTGTGCTCTCCGCTTTCCCCCATTCCCGGGGGACCCCTAGTGTGCCAGCCCTTCTTCAGGTCACCCCCTCTCTGCCAGGGTCGAGCTGCAGACTCCTCCGCCCCGGGACCACTCGCTGCGATCCCCCCGGGGGACCCTGTTACTGCAACAGTCCTTCTCTCTGGTCACACACTCCCAGGGGTTAATCGCCCCCTGAACCATCTCTCTCTGACTCTTCAGCCCACCTGGTCCCCGTCAATCTCCCTTCGTTTTACTGCTCCCCAGTCACTTACTGCAGGACGCGCCGTCCACGGGGTGCAGTAGATCCCACCGCTACCACCAGTTATCGCGGAGTGTGGGGGACTCAGGGCCCTGCACCCCCCGGGTTCCTGCGATTCACCATGACTCTCAGCCAGCCAGTGAAGCGGAAGGTTTATTGGAGAACAGGAACACAGTCTACAGCAGAGCTCGTAGATACAACCAGGACCCCTCAATCAAGCCCTCTTGGGGAGCGCAGGGAGCTTAGACCCCAGCTTGGGGTTCCCTGCGTTGCACCTCCCAGCCCAAAACTGAAAACTCCCAAATCCGTCCGGCAGCTTCTCCCCCCTCCCCTCTGCTCCTCCTCTCCTTTGTCTCCTGGGCAGAAGGTGTCACTTCTCCCACCCCCCTCCTGGCTCAGGTTACAGCTCAGGTACCTCAATGTAACTCCCAGGCTCCATTCCCAGGTCAAATCCGCCTGCTCCGTCACAAGTTGGCAGGGGGCGTTATGGGGTGGGGGTCAGAGGGGGGCACCATGGGGCAGAGAGTGGAAGGAGTTGGCAGGAGGCGGCATGGGGCAGGCGTCAGAGGGGTCAGCAGGGGGTGCCATGGGGCAGAGAGTGGAAGGAGTTGGCAGGGGGAGCCATGGGGCAGGCGTCAGAAGGGGGCGCCATGGGGCAGAAAGTGGAAGGAGTTGGCAGGGGGAGCCATGGGGCAGGCGTCAGAGGGGTCAGCAGGGGTCACCATGGGGCAGGGTGGAAGGGGGTCCAGAGGGGGGCGCCGTTCTGCAGGGGCTGACCCTGCTCGTCCCGCCCCCTCCAGGTCTGCTGCGATTGGAGGAGCTTGTGCGCCAGTTCCTCATCTCCAAGGAGACGCTGTCGATCCGGATGCTGGATGATGCCCACGACCCGACGCCGCTGCTGAAGGAGATTCGGGACGACAAGATCTCAACTATCATCGTGGATGCCAACGCCTCCCTCTCCTACCTCGTCCTCAAGAAGGTGAAGGGCCAGGGACTGCTGGGGAAGCTCGCAGCGCCAGGATCCTGGCTGGGGACACTGCTGCGGGAAGCTCGCAGCGCCAGGGTCCCGGCTGGGGGCACTGCTGCGGGAAGCTCGCAGCGCCAGGGTCCCGGCTGGGGACACTGCTGGGGGAAGCTCGCAGCGCCAGGGTCCCAACTAGGGGCACTGCTGCGGGAAGCTCGCAGCGCCAGGGTCCTGGCTGGGGGCACTGCTGGGGGAAGCTCACAGCGCCAGGCTCTAACTCTCTGGTTCTTTGGCAGGCCTCGGAGCTGGGCATGACCTCGGCCTTCTACAAATACATCCTGACCACCATGGTGAGCCGGGGCGCGGCTGGGGGCCCCGCGCTGCAGGGGGGCTGGCTCGCATGCCTGTGACCCCCGGCCATTAGCCACCCCCCAGCCGCGGCACCGGGGAACCGTTCGCTGCCGGCCTGTCCTGCCTGGGCACCCCCCTGACCCGCAGCCCCCGACTCGCTGGGGCCCCCCTCCCAACCCACAGCCCCCAGCACTGCCGAGCTGTCGGGGACCCCCCTCCTGACCCGCAGCCCCCCACTAGTCGGGGCCCCCCTTCCACCCGCTGCCCCGCGTGGGTCTGACCCCCGGCTGCGGCCCCCTGCAGGATTTCCCCAGCCTGCGGCTGGACGAGGTGCTGGACGATCACTCCACCGTCCTGGGCTTCTCCCTGCTGAACACCAGCCACCGCTTCTACCCCGACTTCGTCCGGAGCCTCAACATGTCCTGGCGCGAGACCTGCGAGCGCAGCCCCTTCCCCGGCCCCACGGTGAGCCCCCCGGAACCCCGGCCTGCCCCCGCCCTTCCCCGGCCCCATGGTGAGCCCCCTGGCCTGCCCCCCGGCCCCACGGTGAGCCCCCCCGGCCCCTGCCTGCCCTCCGGCCCTTCCCCAGCCCCACGGTGAGCCCCCCGGGACCCCGGCCTGCCCCCGCCCTTCCCCGGCCCCACGGTGAGCCCCCCCGGGACCCCGGCCTGCCCCCCGCCCTTCCCCGGCCCCACGGTGAGCCCCCCGGGCCCCCAGCCTGCCCCCCGCCCTTCCCTGGCCCCACAGTGAGCCCCCAAGGACCCCGGCCTGCCCCCCGCCCTTCCCCGGCCCCACGGTGAGCCCCCCGGCCCTTCCCCGGCCCCACGGTGAGCCCCCCGAGCCCCCGGCCTGCCCCTTGGCCCTTCCCCGGCCCCATGGTGAGACCCCTGGGCTCCTGGCCTGCCTCCTGCCCCTTCCCCGACACCACGGTGAGCACCCCCGGCCCCCAGCCTGCCCCCCAGCCCTTCCCCGGCCCCACAGTGAGACCCCCAGGCCTCCGGCCTGCCCCCCGGCCCTTCCCTGGCCCCCTAGTGAGACCCCCAGACCCCCGACCTGCCCCCCCGGCACTTCCCCAGCCCCACAGTGAGACACGGGCCCCCGGCCTGCCCCCTGGCCCTTCCCCAGCCCCACGGTGAGCCCCCCCCGACCCCTGGCCCTTCCCCGGCCCCCCGGTGAGCCCCCCGGTCCCAGCCCTGCCCCCCGGGACCCCAGCCCCTTCCCCGGGCCCATGGTGAGCCCCCTCCAGCCCTGCCCCCCGGGACCCCAGCCCTGCCCGCTCCAGGCTACTGCCCCCTAGGCCCCACAGCCCTGCCCCCCTCTGGGCTCATGCCCCCCAGACTCCACACTTTGACATGACCCCCTCAAGGGGATGGGGGCTGTTTGTTTAGGGCTGTGGCAGGACATGGGGGCGTCCCTGAGCCAGGGGCCCTGTGATTGGCATCGGGGGGGAGACCGATGGAGGGGCAGCTGGGGGACCCCTAGTTTGAGGAAGATAAAGTATGAATGGGGGGCATGGGGGAGCCCCTTGCTGGGGAGGGATTGGGGACACTGGGGGGAGGGGTGGGGTGTTTGAGGGATTGGGGCACTGGGGGAAAAGTTGGGGTGCGGGGAAGGAATTGGGGTGTTTGGGAGATTGGGGTGCTGGGGGAGGGGTGGGAGAGTTGGAGGGATTGGGGGGTGCTGGGGGAGGGGTGGGGGAGTTGGGGGGAGTTGGGGGGATTGGGGGTGCTGGGGAAGGGGTTGGGGGTGGGGTGGGGGAATTGGGGGGATTGGGGAACACTGGGGGAGGGGTTGGGGTGTTTGGGGGATTGGGGGTGCTGGGGAAGGGGTTGGGGGTGGGGGGAGGGGTGGGGGAGTTGGGGGAATTGGGAGGCACTGGGGGAGGGGTTGGGGTGTTTGGGGGATTGGGGGTGCTGGGGAAGGGGTTGGGGTGTGGGGGGAGGGGTGGGGGAGCTCTGGGGGAGGGGTTGTGGGTGTTGGGGGATTGGGGGGCGCTGGGGGAGGGGTTGCGGTGTGGGGGAGTTGGGGGATTGGGGGGCGCTGAGGGAGGGGTTGGGGAGTTGGGGTGGGGGAGTTGGGGGATTGGGGGACGCTGGGGGAGGGGTTGGGGTGTGGGGGAAGGGGTGGGGGAGTTGGGGGGATTGGGGGGCGCTGGGGGAGGGGTTGGGGAGTTGGTGGATTTGGGGACGCTGAGGGAGGGGTTGGGGTGTGGGGGATGGGTGGGGGAGTTGGGGGAATTGGGGGGTGCTGGGGGAGGGGTTGCGGTGTGGGGGAGTTGGGGGATTGGGGGGCGCAGAGGGAGGGGTTGGGGAGTTGGGGAAGGGGTGGGGGAGTTGGGGGATTGGGGGACGCTGGGGGAGGGGTTGGCGTGTGGGGGAAGGGGTGGGGGAGTTGGGGGGATTGGGGGGCACTGAAGAAGGGGTTGCGGTGTGGGGGAGTTGGGGGAGTCGGGGGGCGCTGGGGGAGTCGGGGGGCGCTGGGGGAGGGGTTGCGGTGTGGGGGAGTCGGGGGGCGCTGGGGGAGGGGTTGCGGTGTGGGGGAGTTGTGGGATTGGGGGACGCTGAGGGAGGGGTTGGGGAGTTGGTGGATTTGGGGACGCTGAGGGAGGGGTTGGGGTGTGGGGGATGGGTGGGGGAGTTGGGGGAATTGGGGGGTGCTGGGGGAGGGGTTGCGGTGTGGGGGAGTTGGGGGATTGGGGGGCGCTGAGGGAGGGGTTGGGGAGTTGGGGAAGGGGTGGGGGAGTCGGGGGGCGCTGGGGGAGGGGTGGCGGTGTGGGGGAGTCGGGGGGCGCTGGGGGAGGGGTTGCGGTGTGGGGGAGTCGGGGGGATCGGGGGGCGCTGGGGGAGGGGTTGCGGTGTGGGGGAGTCGGGGGGATCGGGGGATGCTGGGGGAGGGGTTGCGGTGTGGGGGAGTCGGGGGATCGGGGGGCGCTGGGGGAGGGGTTGCGGTGTGGGGGAGTCGGGGGGATCGGGGGGCGCTGGGGGAGGGGTTGCGGTGTGGGGGAGTCGGGGGGATCGGGGGGCGCTGGGGGAGGGGTTGCGGTGTGGGGGAGTCGGGGGGATTGGGGGGCGCTGGGGGAGGGGTTGCGGTGTGGGGGAGTCGGGGGGATTGGGGGGCGCTGGGGGAGGGGTTGCGGTGTGGGGGAGTCGGGGGGATTGGGGGGCGCTGGGGGAGGGGTTGCGGTGTGGGGGAGTCGGGGGGATTGGGGGGCGCTGGGGGAGGGGTTGCGGTGTGGGGGAGTCGGGGGGATTGGGGGACGCTGAGGGAGGGGTTGCGGTGTGGGGGAGTCGGGGGGATTGGGGGACGCTGGGGGAGGGGTTGGGGAGTTGGGGGATTGGGGGGTGCTGAGGGAGGGGTTGCAGTGTGGGGGAGTTGGGGGGATTGGGGGACGCTGGGGGAGGGGTTGCGGTGTGGGGGGGATTGGGGGACGCTGGGGGAGGGGTTGCGGTGTGGGGGAGTCGGGGGGATTGGGGGATGCTGAGGGAGTGGTTGCGGTGTGGGGGAGTCGGGGGGATTGGGCGACGCTGGGGGAGTGGGAGTTGGGGGGATTGGGGGACGCTGAGGGAGGGGTTGCGATGTGGGGGAGTCGGGGGGATTGGGGGACGCTGGGGGAGGGGTTGCGGTGTGGGGGAGTCGGGGGGATTGGGGGACGCTGGGGGAGGGGTTGCGGTGTGGGGGAGTCGGGGGGATTGGGGGACGCTGGGGGAGGGGTTGCGGTTGTGGGGGAAGGGGGGGGAGTTGGGGGACGCTGAGGGAGGGGTTGCGGTGTGGGGGAATCGGGGGGGATTGGGGGACGCTGAGGGAGGGGTTGCGGTGTGGGGGGAGTCGGGGGGATTGGGGGACGCTGAGGGAGGGGTTGCGGTGTGGGGGAGTCGGGGGGATCGGGGGACGCTGGGGGAGGGGTTGCGGTGTGGGGGAGTCGGGGGGATCGGGGGGCGCTGGGGGAGGGGTTGCGGTGTGGGGGAGTCGGGGGGATCGGGGGGCGCTGGGGGGAGGGGTTGCGGTGTGGGGGAGTCGGGGGGATCGGGGGCGCTGGGGGAGGGGTTGCGGTGTGGGGGAGTCGGGGGGATTGGGGGACGCTGAGGGAGGGGTTGCGGTGTGGGGGAGTTGGGGGATTGGGGGACGCTGAGGGAGGGGTTGCGGTGTGGGGGAAGGGGTGGGGGAGGCGGGGGGATTGGGGGACGCTGGGGGAGGGGTTGCGGTGTGGGGGAGATTGGGGGACGCTGGGGGAGGGGTTGCGGTGTGGGGGAAGGGTGGGGGAGTCGGGGGGATTGGGGGATGCTGGGGGAGGGGTTGCGGTGGTGGGGGAAGGGTGGGGGAGTCGGGGGGATTGGGGGACGCTGGGGGAGGGGTTGCGGTGTGGGGGAGTCGGGGGGATTGGGGGACGCTGGGGGAGGGGTTGCGGTGTGGGGGGGATTTGGGGACGCTGGGGGAGGGGTTGTGGGTCTCGGGGGGATTGGGGGACACGGGGGCCCCCACACACGGAAGGGGGGAGGTGTAACGTTGTGCCCCCGGCCCCCCAGCTCTCGGCGGCGCTGCTCTTCGACGCGGTGCACGTGGTGGTGGGGGCCGTGCGGGAGCTGAACCGGAGCCAGGAGATCGGGGTCCGGCCGCTGGCCTGCACCTCAGCCAGTATCTGGCAGCACGGCACCAGCCTCATGAATTACCTGCGCATGGTGAGTGCCCCCCCGGAGACCCCCCCGCCCCCCCGAGGGTGTTCACTCTGGAGCCTACTGACCCCAGCCCTGCTCTGCTGAGCGCCCCGGGAGGGACCCACAAGGGGGGGCAGAGGGCACCCCACTGACTGCTCCCACTGGGGCTGGGCCCCCCAGGCAAGGTTCTCCCAGCCCCCCGGCCCTGCTCTGTGCCCTTCGTCCCCCTCACGTTGTCCCTCTGTCTGTCTGCCCCGGGCAGGTCGAGTACGACGGGCTGACAGGGCACGTGGAGTTCAACAGCAAGGGGCAGCGAACCAACTACACCCTGCGCATCCTGGAGAAGGCACGGGACGGGCACCGCGAGGTGAGACCCCCGAACCCCGGCCCCCAGCGCCCCCCCCACTCCCAACGCCCCCGGCGTCCCCCTACCCCCGGCCTCCAGCGCCCCCAGCCCACCGGCCACCAGCGCCCCCCCGACCCCCAACCCCCCCCGGGCCCCCGGCCTCCAGCGCCCCCAGCCCACTGGCCACCAGCCCCGCCCCCAGCGCCCCCAGTGCCCGGTGCCTCCCCGGCCCCCCCGGCCTCTCAGCCCCTCCCTGGCCCCAGCACCCCTGGCCTGTCAGCCCCTCCCAGCCCCCAGCATCCTCCAGTCCCCCCAGCGCCTGGCGCCTCCCGGCCCCCGCAGCCTCTCAGCCCTCCCCAGCCCCCAGTGCCCCCGCCCCCCCCCCGGTCTCTCAGCTCTCCCCGGCCCACAGTGCCCGCCCAGCTCTCCCCAAACTCCCAGCCTTCCCTAGAGCCCCCACACCTCCCAATCTCCCCAGCTCTGCCCAGGGCTCCCCAATGCCCTCAGCACCCCGTAACCCTCCGCACAGCCCCCTGCACCACCAGACATCCCAGCCTCCCTATATCCCTGGCACCCCCCATCTTCCCACAGGCCCCCCCCAATAAACCTAGCCCTCCTCAACCCCCCAGGACCAGCCCCATGGCTCCTGCACCCCCCCATCAGCCTGTCGCCCGGCTCTGGGACCATCCCTGGGGGACCCCTTCCCTGCGCCACCCCCTGGGGCTCACGTCACTGGGGTCAGCCCCGCGCCGGGGCTGACCCTCGGAGCCTGCAGCCCCCTGGGCCAGGCCGGGAGCCCCCTGCAGCGCGTTCCCCTGGGTGGGACATTGGGGGAGACTCACCCCCCCAGTGGGAGCCATGACCCCACCCCCGAGGCGGCAGTGACCTGGGCGGGTTCTTGGGGGTCCGGACACAGGTC
>JBAIFT010000116.1:852500-983072 GCA_037349215.1 Graptemys geographica | reverse complement strand
GTACCAACCCCCCCTGGGTACAGCCCCCACATGGTACATACCAACACCCCGGGTACAGCCCCCACATGGTATGTACTGACCCTCCGGGTATGGCTCCCACATAGTACGTACCGACCCCCCAGGTATGGCCCACACATGGTACATACCAACCCCCTGGGTACAGTCCCCACATGGTACATACCGACACCCTGGGTACAGCCCCCACATGGTATGTACTGACCCTCCGGGTATGGCTCCCACATAGTACGTACCGACCCCCCAGGTATGGCCCACACATGGTACATACCAACCCCCTGGGTACAGTCCCCACATGGTACATACCAACCCCCTGGGTACAGTCCCCACATGGTACATACCGACACCCCTGGGTACAGCCCCCACATAGTACGTACCGACACCCCTGGGTACAGCTCCCACATAGTACGTACCGACCCTAGGGTGACCAGATGTCCCGATTTTATAGGGACAGTCCCGATTTTGGGGTCTTTTTCTTATATAGGATCCTATTACCCCCCACCCCCTAAGTACTGCCTTTGCATGGTACGTACTGACACCCCCAGGTATGGCCCCCACATGGTTCATACCAACCCCCTGGGTATGGCCCCACATGGTACATACCGACCCCCCCGCCCCAGGAACGGCCCCCATATGGTATATACTGACTCTTCCCCTCCCCCCATGGCTCCTACAAGGTACATACTGACCTCCACAGTAGGGCCTTCACCAGGCTGTATGTATAGACTCCCCCCATTACCGCCCCCACGTGGTATGTACCGACCCCCCCTCCGGGTATGGCTCCTACCACCCCAGATATAGCCCTCACACTGTATGTACTGACCCCCCCATGGGCCCCACAAGGGATGTACCCCCCCCCAGTCCCCATATAGTATGTTCCTCCCCCCCATGGTACTATCCCCACATGGTATGAACTACCCTCTCTGTACAGCTTCCACATGGTATCATCCCGGTATGTGCCCCCGCACAGCCGCCACATAGTATGCACCACCCCCCCGTACAGCTCTCCCATGGTATGTACCGACCCTGCGCATGGGGAGTTCCCCACAACTCACCCCAGAGGTGGGCGCCTCGTGACCCCGACGCTCCGTCTCTCTCTGCCCAGGTGACGAGTCCGGGCCCCGGCGTGAGTCTCCCGCTCTCCCAGGCCTCCAGCAGTCTGAGCACAACAGGTGCGTCCTTCCCCCTTGTTTACGCAGGACCTGTACAAACGGGCCCCTGCCCAGCCAGCAGTGAGACTGAGGCACTTGATTTATGTAGGACCTAGAGAAATGGGGCCGGTTCAATGGGGGGAGACTGAGCCAGCAGAGGCACTGTCAACAGGGAGTAGATTGAATGAGTACTTGAAGGCCAGTGTTTACATAGGACCTACCTAAACTCCGCTAAGGGGGGGCAGACCAAGGCGCTGTGTTTGCATAGGGCCTATACAAACAAGGACCGTGGGGATGAGCCGCTCCTGATCTCCCCCCCCCCGTCCGCCCCCACTTTTCTCTTGCAGTGACTACCTTATCCTCGGCGGTCGGCTCCCTGACCCCCAGCCGGACGGGGGCGGGCGGGGGGCCCCCCGCCATCAATTCCGCCACGCCGCCCCCCACCAACAACACCAACCCCAGCCCCCAGACCAGCAGCCACGCGGCCATCGGCCTGTCGGGCCTGAATCCCAGCACGGGGTAAGCGGTGGGGGGCTGTGACAGGGACTGAAGGGGGTGGGAGGGATGACATTGCCCCAGGTTGGCACAGTAACTCCGCCCCTAAGGGGGCAGGTACATCCGGTGCCATGGTGGGGGGGTGGCACCCTCGCCGAGGGGCCTGGAGCCAGGGCGTGTGGCATACGCACCTCTAACCAGTGATGTGGGGTGCTTGTGCCCCCTGGTCACGGAGGGCCAGTGCCATGGGGAGGGTGTTGGGGGGGTTCCCCGGCCTAACCTCCTGCGTCTGGTTTGATTTTCAGAAGCACAGTGCTAGGGGTGAACGCGGGGTTAAACCCGGCGCTAATGGCCACCAACCCGCTGGCCACCATCCAAGGTTCGTGGCGCGAGCAGGCATGCCACCATCTGCTCTGCCGGCCGGCCAGGGCGGACATGCCTGGGTGTGAGTGTGGGGGTTCAGGAGCATGTCTGGAGCCAGGTCTGTCTGGGAGGAACGGGGGATTAGCGTGTGCAGGAGCACAAAAGTGACAGGCCGGGTGTGAGTGTGAGTTAAAATACTGCCTTTGTGAGCGTGCAAGGAATCCTGGGAAAGCAGAGATCTGGGAGGTGTGTGTATCAGGAGTGTGCGTGCGGGGAAGGCGGATGTTTGCAGAGATCCGTGTGTGTGTGTGAGGATCGGGAGTATGCGTGCGAGGAGGGCGGATGTGTGCAGAGATCTGTGTGTGTGTGTGGATTGGGAGTGTGCATGTGTGGAGGACGGACGTGTGCAGAGATCCGTGTGTGTGCGAGGAGGGTGGACGTGTGCAGAGATCTGTGTGTGGGGGGGGATTGGGAGTGTGCATGTGTGGAGGACGGACGTGTGCAGAGATCCGTGTGAGGAGGACGGACTTGTGCAGAGATCTGTGTGTGTGAGAGGATTGGGAGTGTGCGTGCAAGGAGGATGGACGTGTGCGGAGATCCGTGTATGTGTGAGGATCGGGAGTGTGCGTGCAAGAAGGGCGGACGTGTGCAGAGATCCATGTGTGTAAGGCTCGGTAGTGTGCATGCGGGGAGAGAGCTGTGGGGCCAGATGTGCGTGTCATCCTGGCAGTTGAGTGTGCAAGGAGTGTGCGAGGCCGGCCGGCGGCACCCCAGACACTCCCGCCTGCTCATTCAGTCTGGGTCCCCTCATCCCATCCATGGCCTGTCGCCGGCGCCGTAGTGACCAGTAACCATCCATCCCATCCACTCACTAACGCCCCTTGCACACTGTGTCTGTTCTGTGTCATACACGCTGCCCATCCGGCCCTGGAGCTGGGGGCTCACTGCTTGGGGGGCAGGGTGAGGAATGTGATGCAGGGCCTTTCCCCTCTAGGGGGCGCCGTCTCCAATCCGGCCCCAGGGACTGGCTGGCTCGGGGGGCGGGAACGGGGCACGGGGCCTTTCCCCTCTAGGGGGTGCCGTCTCCAATCCGGCCCCAGGGACTGGCTGGCTCGGGGGGCGGGAACGGGGCACGGGGCCTTTCCCCTCTAGGGAGTGCTGGCTCTGATCCAACGCCAGGGACTGGCTGGCTCAGGGGGGCAGGACATGGGGCACAAGACCTTTCCCCTCTAGGGAGTGCCGACCCCAGGGCAGGAGGGGTGGCTGGTTGGGGGGCAGGGTGAGGAATGGGGCACAGGGCCTGTCCCCTCGAGGGGGCGCCGGCTCCCATCCAGCCCCAGGGCGGGGGACTGGCTGGCTCAGGGGGGCAGGGAATGGGGGGTGGCCTCTCCAGCTAATCCGCCAATCTCTCCGCAGCGTTGGCCAGTGGTGGAACCCTGCCCATTACCAGTCTTGACGCCAGCGGTAACTTGGTCCTGGGCACTACGGCCAGCACCCCGGGGAGCCAGAGCATTGTCACCTCGCCGCTCTTCCTGAACCACGCGGGGCTGCCCCTGCTGAGTGCCACCCCGGGGGGAGTGGGGCTGGTCTCGGCCGCCGTGGCCGCCTCCCTGTCCAGCAAATCCCCCAGCCTCACCTCCTCCTCCTCCTCCTCCTCCTCCTCCACCTGCTCCTCTTGCAGCTCCTCCAGCGAGGCGGCCGGGCCGCCCCCGGGCCACGCCAGGCTGGCAGCCTCCGAGCCGGACAGCAAGACGGAGTGAGGGGCGGCAGGGCGCTGCCCGCCGGTGCCGCAGAAGGAGGGAAGGCGGCAAGAGACGAGTGAAAGCAAAACAAAACTGTCAGCAGCAGCCAAATGAAGAAATCAACCAAAAATAACCCAAAGTAGCCGAACCAAGGGACAAGAGCCGGAGAAACCAAAACTGAATTCCCCCGGCATTGGCGATTCGTGGCCGTGCTTTGAATTTCTTATTCCCTCCGACACACGCCCAAGAAACAGTCCTGGCCGCAGTCTGTCGTGGGAGCTGCTGCTTTCCCCAGAGCCCCAGCTCCTGGGGTCACGACGCTGGAGCAGAATTGGAACTTTCCTCGAGGAAGCGAGGGGAAAAAATCAGATCTCCAGCTCTGATGGGCCTGGAGAAAATCTTGCGGCTCATGACGCCGAAGGCGCCGAAAGCAGAAGGCAAAGAACCCAGATTGGATTGCGGTGTTTTGTTTTGTTTTGTTTCATTTGAGATCTCCTTTTTTCAATGGCAATCTCGCCTTTTATTTACCGTTTGTTGAAAGCTGGGGGCTGGCCAGACGGGTGACTCAAGTCACTCTTCGGCCAGCGGAGTTGGTTTTTGGAATTCCTTTTATTTGATTTTTCTCTGAGTGTTTCTTGGACATTTTTTGGGGGGAAACATAAGAAAAAATAGGTGGGTTTTTTTGATTGCACAGGAAGAAGAAATAGGGGAAATAATATGAAAAAAAAAAATCTCACACCAAAAAACCCCAACCCATGACCAGTCCTAGCTTCACCCAAAGGCTTTTTACAAACTTTTCTAACCTCTGTGTCCGGTCGAATGTCTTTTGAAACCTTTTATTTATTATAATTGATTTTTATTTGCCATCTGGGAAGGGGGCTAGCGGGGGACGGGTGGGAGACTCTTTTCACGTCAGAGTCACGCTCTTAACAAACTCGCTTTTGCTTTCGATTTGATAAATCTCTATTTTTTCAATTTGCTTTTATTTTTGTAAAGAACTAACCGGGCGGGAGGGTGGCTTTTCCGTAGCGCTTGGGAGGAGGTTTCCGAAGGGGTTTTCGGATCTGCCGGGTCTGCATGGGGACGCTGTGCTTCAGTTTAACCGACCCGCCCCGGTCTGCACGACCTACCCGCGGGGTTCTGCTTTTCCAAGTCAGACAGGGAGCTGCAGGCTGGTGAAAACGCCTGGTAGTGAGAGACTTCAGCAGCTTCTCAGAAAGGAGCTGGGGAGGTGACGCGATCACAGCATCTAAGTACTTTCATGGGGAGAAAATCTTTAACCTAGCGGAGAAAAGCAGAGCAAGAACCAAATTAAAGCTGGACAAATTCCAGTAAGGCCCAATGATTAGCAGTGCGAGGGACTAACCATCGGGGCGCACACCCCTGGGTGGCGGGGGCTATGCCATGGTGGATCCAGCCTGCGTGCCTTTCCGAGAGATCTGTAACCAACCTCCAGTTGGGCAGCTGTTGGAGCTGAGGGACTCAACGACCCTGCGTAGCTTAGCAGGAACCCTAGCGTGACCCCGCCATGTGTCCGCGGTGCACTTCAAGCTGCTCTGAATCTAGCGAAACCCAAATAAGCCTGATTTAGCCTGGAATCGGCGCAGCCGACGGGGCTTTGCAGCCATCTGGCTAAATCGCTTTAAACTCACCCCTCTGCTTAAACCGCTGCACGGTCTTCATGCAAGCCCCGGCTCCCGACCTTGCCAAGACTCTGGCGGGTGGGGACGCTTCCACACTTTGCGTAGATCCGATGCTGTCAACCGGGCTACTCAGAGTGCCGCAAGCGACTCACGTGCTCAGCTCTTTGCAGGATTGGGACCTCGTCTCTCAGAATAAACCTGAGCCTTTACCCCTCCCAGGGCAGACAGCAATGAAGCAGAGATTTTTTTTAACAGATGAAACTATTATTTGCTAATTGAATTTTTTCTACCAGTCTTTTTCCGTTCCGTTTTTTGGGTTGTCAGTTCAGCGCGGGTATCTCTGGGGTTAGTTTTCTGAAGCAGGGGAAGGACATATGATGGTTTATTCTTATTTTTATATCTATGTTCTGAAACAAAAATCATATTTCAGTGCCTGACAAACAAAATAGACAAAGAAAAACGGGAATTTCAGCTTTCTTTACATTGTCCAAAAGAAACCAAAAAATCGCTGGATCTGTGTACAGCAAAACAACGGCCTGAAGACTTTTGCTCTCACCGCAACGACTCGGGATGCGAGAAAAAACTTTGAACCAAAAAAATTCATAACGAAGTGAACCAAGAAAACTCAAATAAAAAACCTTGAATTGAAGAAGAAAGGATTTTAAACAATGGACCTAAAGGGGCATGTCGACTTTTTCTGACTAGACTGATGGCCTAACGCTCTTTCTCTGTCTTGAAAAAAATACCTCATGGACATGGCGTTGAGAAGCCCTGGTTTATGTGACAAAAGGACCAAAAAAACCAGTTCCAAATAAACCAAATCGCCAGACTGGGATAGGGGCTAACGGAGAGTTCTGAGCGCCCTTCCCCACGGTCGGAAATGCTTTAAAACGGCTTCTTGAAACGCTGATCTATTGTTTGATTTTTTTAAAACACAAAGACAACGTTTTCTTTGGGTGGTTTCTTTTTTAGTTGGATTAATTTTCGTGCGTGATTGTTTTGTTTTATTTTGTTTTTTCAACGCCTGCGAACCAAAGTCTTGCTCCTTTCAGAGAAGGAAGTTAGCCATGAGAAAACGCCATCCGGCAACTAAAGAACAGAATGGAAAAGTTTTAAAAAAAAACATTGAAAACAAACAAACCTTTCTTTAAAGGAAAAAAAAGAATCTTGACCTCATTTTAGCTCCTGCTTTTAGCTGTGTTCATAGAGTTCAGGTGGGTTTGAGACAACACAAAATGAACATACTGTGAAACTTTGCTTTACAAAGAAACTGACCGAAACACCTGGGTTTAAACACAGAAAATACCAAAAAACCCCAACAACAACCAAACAAAAAAACCAGACTTGAAACCGCTGTTTTTTCACCCTGTAAGGTGCGTGAGGGAAGGGAGCCAGCCCCCGGAGTTGCAGTTCTCATCTCGATGGGAGAGGAACAGCGTTTGGGGTGGCTGGTCTCTCCCGGACGTGCTGCCTGAACAAGTTTTCTAGGTGGAATGTAACTGTTTTAGTGAACTCTCTTCTTTCTTTCCTTTGGGAATATTTTTGGTTTCAGGGTGGGGGGGAGAGGGAGAGGGAACTCTTCCCTTTTTTTTATAGAGAGAAATTCTATGTTCTGCTTTATTGCTTCTTACTGTATATATAAAAAACGACAAAAATGAAAAAAACAAAAAAAAACAAAACAAAAAAACCCAAACGCAAAAAGTTTGAGATGACAAAAAAAAAAAAAAACCCAAAAAACCAAAAATTGTTTAAAAAAAAAAAGGATTTTAGACCAAAAATGACCCTATCTCCAGGAGCGGAACAGGGAGTGTTGGGTACTCGGCATTGGCCGGGGGCGACCCCAAAACCTAACAGGGAAGAGGAGTGAAAGAGGGCAAGTGGGCTGGCTGTCGTGGGGGGAGCAGGGGGCCATGGGATTTCTATGGTGTCTGTGAGTCTGTCCATGGCTAACGCGAGCCATGGGGTAACCCCTCCACTGGGACTGCATTTCATAGGGGGTCTAGTGGGTTAGAGCAGGGGAGCTGGGAGCCAGGACTCCTGGGTTCTCTCCCCGGTTCTGGAAGGGGAGTGGAGTGGGGTGGGGTGCGTTAGAGCAGGGGGCTGGGAGCCAGGACTCCTGGGTTCTCTCCCTGGCTCTCCCACTATCTCTCTGCGAGATGATGATGGTTCCCATCAGTTCCATAACTGAACCTCTTGCCAGAGATTGTCTGTGTCTATGATGGGAGGCTCATGAATCCCTATGAAATGCATCCGTGGCCCCCCCACTTCCCCTGAGCCAGCCCCCCAGTGCCCCTCCCCAGAGAGGGGGTTGAGAATAAGTATCCAAACAAGCTTTAAATTACAGCTGTGAAACCAAATATTTACGTAGACACCTCTGTGCTGGCAACCCAGTCAGGACTGGGGGGGCGGCAGGGAGGGACTGGGCTGGGGATCCCCTCCTCCCCACGGTGCCGTGAAACCCACCGCAAGGTTCTCTGGAGATAGCCTGCCATATACCTCATCTACTTTAAAGATAAACCAAATAGAAATGCTTTATTAGGGTGTGTGCCGGACGGGGGAGGGGAGCGGCGACCTCTCCCATTGTCCCGCGGAGCCCCCAGGAGCGACCCTCCATTTCCTTTCCTTCGTGGGTTTTCCTTTTTGTTTGGGGGGGGGGGTGCGGGTGCAGGGCTGGAGGAATCTTGACAGGGGAGGGAGGATGCCCCCAAGGCCACCAGTCCATCCCCCAACCTAGACAGCCCCTGTCCAGACTCAGCCACGTCAGGTTGGGGATCCCAAGTAACACCCCAGGATGACGGTGCTTTGCGGTACCCCCCTCCCCATGTGGATTGGGAGAAGCATCTGCCACTGGTCTGTGAGCCAGGGAGATGCCGAATCTGGACACTATGAGAGGGCAGTGCCAGCATCCAAACCCTTCCCCGCCACCGCCCTCTCACAGTAACTGACCCAGGAGGGGTGGAAAATCGCGATGACGTTGCCAAAGGTAGTCAGTTCCTAGTGTTTAAACGTTTTAAGTTTTAATCTTCCAGGGTCTGATCCTGTCTTGTTAATTTATTTGTAACTGTGGGACTTAGAAGTGACTTGAAAAATTAATAATAACAATGTAACAGATATTCTGAGTGACTTTTTTATATTCTGTTCTGTGGAGGGGGGGATTGTTTTTCCTGTCGTCATTTTTTAAAAAAAAGTTTTTAATTAAAAAAAAAATCTTGCAACCAAAGACGAGTTAAAGGGGATCGGGACCCTGTCAGCAGGTGTGGGGGGAGGAAGGGGATCTGCATTCGTAGTGCCAAAGCCCCCCTCCAGAAATACAACTCTTCCCCCTGAAACTCACCCGCGGTTTCTGTGTGAGGAGGAAAGAAGGGAGGGAAAATTTTTGGCCGCTGTACAATTCTCATGCTAGAACTGGGTCAATGGAGCCATAAAGGACTTTGAATCACTCAGTGTTTGCTGATCCAAGATGCCTCCTACACTGAGGGTTGCTCTGTGATGTGCCATGTCCTGGGCTTCTGGCATGAACTAGCACACATGCTGGATGTTCTAGGTGACACTTGATTTTCGTGGTCATTCTTGATTCTCTAAGCAACTCTGAAATCTCCAGGTCATGCTAGCTGTTCTGGGCCATGCACTGGATGTTCTAGGTGACTCTTGGTGTTCCAAATTACTCATAAGTTTTCTGTGTTTTATTAGAGACTCTAGATCACTCCAGCTGTTCTGGGTCATGTTGTGCATTCTAGGTGACACTTGATATTCC
The DNA here is from genome assembly GCA_037349215.1 of Graptemys geographica. Lineage (NCBI taxonomy): Eukaryota > Metazoa > Chordata > Testudines > Emydidae > Graptemys > Graptemys geographica. The sequence goes on along the minus strand of JBAIFT010000116.1, from coordinate 973,909 downwards.
AGCTAGGACCTGAGTTCTCCAAGCAGAACTGCAAGGTATATGTTACTCCAGATGTTCAAAACCATTGGGGGTGTTCTAGATGACACTTGATTCTTTAAGTAGCGCTCTAAGATATCAAGCTGTTCTTGGCTATGTGCTGAATGTTCTAGGTGATGCTTGGTGTTCTAGATTACTCTCTATTCTTTAAGCAGTTCTGAGCTCTTCAGGTCAAGCTTAGTATTGTGTCTCGGTTTGGGCATTCTAGGTGACTCATCATTCTAGGTTACGCTTGAGTCTCCAAGTACTAACAGAACCCCTGAGTCACATCAAATGTTCCAAGAAATGCTGGGTGGCTCTAGGTGACACTTGCCATTCCAGGTTGCCCTCCAGGTAACAACGAGGCCTCAGAGTTTTCCCAAGCTGCTCCAGGTCCTCCTGGATGTAGGTAACAAAGAGTTCTCCTGGCTGGCCTAGCGCTCCCAGCCTGCTGTGCGGATTGTTCTAGCTTTAGTTCTCATGGTTGTAAACCTGCACTCTCCGGTTCACCCTGGATGTGGGGCTGGACCGTGGAGGTGGTTGTCCGAGGGGCTTGCGTCCAAAGGGGGTGCTGGAGAAAATGGCTTGTGTGAGCGTGGCAGCCATCAGCGTTTGTTGTGTGTGGGGAAAGGAGTCCCTGGGGCGGGGCGAAGGTGCCTCTGGGCAACATGATTGAGAACCAGGTGGGAGAGGGTAAGAGCAAAGCAGAGGTGGCAGGGTGGGACTTCCTCCTTGGCACAGAAACTGAGATTTCTTTGCATGCTAGGGCTTCCTGTTCCACAATGGCAAGGACGTCCCATTCACCGTAGCGGAGAATACTGACAGCAGGGCAGGACTTCCTTTTCCATACAGGGTAGCACTTCTTTGCATCAGGGCAGGACTTCCTGTTCTTCACAGGGCAGGACTTCCTCTTTGTGTCAGGCAGGACTTGCTGTTCTCTGAGGGGTTGGACTTCCTGTTCTCTACAGGGTGGGACTTCCTTTTTCACATCGGGGCAGAAGAAGAGATACCAAAGTCTTATACCAGAGCAGCCTCCTGGATGTTGGCGGGGGGGTGTTACACCCTCCCCCCGCCAATTTCTCCCCCTGTAGCTGCACGGTGCGGGGAGCTTTTCTGCCCGGCGGGGGGCGGGGGATGTGGCACTTCCTCCCACCCAACCCTTCGCAATCGATGGCAATTTAAAAGGTCCCTGAGAAATAACCTCCCTCCTTGACTGCTTGTTTTTAGACAAAAATGCCAAGGCACCGCTGGCCTCAGTGATGTTCTAAGGGCTGCCTGGGGGGCCTCCGTCTCACCAGGGGCTCGGGCCCCACCCCCTGCAAGTGCCAAGGCCTGACTTAGCTTAACGCACACAAACGTGAGTCCCACGCGAGTCGAGTCTTTGTCTGGTCAGGGCCAGGACCCGAGCTAGAGAAAGAGACACGAGCCTTACTTCCATTTATACCAAGGATTAGTCCTCACACAGATTGCCCCGGGTTAGCCAAAACTAGGGAGGTTCAAAGAAAATTAGGGTCTGTCTACATGGGGATACCCAGGAAAATTAATCTGAATTAACAAAAGGTGTGAATGTAAAATGGATTAGCTGAAGTGCATTAATTTGGGAAGCAAATTAAGCCTTTAAAATGGATTAGTTTTGGAAGTGAATTAAGCATGTAAAGTGCATTAATTTTAGAAGTGAATTAAACTAAACCAAATGAAGCCCACTTATGTTTGGAATGAGAGCATCGCACAAGGGGTTTAATGGACTTCAACTGATCCCCTTTAAAAATTCATTCAGATTAACATTGAGGGTCCCCATGTAGACAACCCCCTAGTCAAACTCTCTTAGATCAATTTTCAGCTCCATTTATCTTAACCCAGAAACTCTGACGGAACATGGATTTAAGCCCATTTCCATGTAGCCTTTCAGGACAGTGCCTGGTTTGAACCAAATTGCTTTTAAACGACTTGCACCTATGGAAGGCGTGTGGCAGGGGACCTAGTCTGGACTAAAGTAGGGTGTGAATGGGAGGCGCTCACGCTATTCCGGATTAGCTCCGTGTGTGCAGACTTGGGTAAATGTCCCTCTTTCCAGGGGCAGCTGTATCCCTTTGAAAGTGGCTTCAGTTAAACCTGAATCAGAGACTCCACATGGGGAGCTGCAGTGCCGTAGCTGTTTGGGTCAGATTCCCCATGTAGACAAGTTCAGCCTTGGCTGGCTTCCAAAGTAGCTGGCGTGTCACTGGAGGGGCAGAAAGAGCTCCGTTGTGTGGGGGTGCTGAGACGTTAATGCTGAAAACACTGAAGTCACAGTGAAAAAATTTCCCCCTGGGGATAAGGCCTTGGGGTTGATATGGCACTGAATTCGCCCGGTTTGGCACTGAATTCGCCCGGTTTGGTACTGAGTTCAGCTGGTTTGGTACTGAATTCACCCGGTTTGGCACTGAATTTGCCCGGTTTGGTACTGAGTTCAGCTGGTTTGGTAATGAAATCAGCCATTTTGGTGCTGAATTCAGCCAGTTTGGTACTGAATTCACCCGGTTTAGTACTGAATTCACCGGGTTTGGTACTGAATTCACCTGGTTTGGCACTGAATTCGCCTGGTTTGGCACTGAATTCAGCTGGTTTGGCACTGAATTAGCCTGGTTTGGCACTGAATTTCCCCGGTTTGGCACTGAGTTCAGCTGGTTTGGTACTGAATTTGCCTGGTTTGGCACTGAGTTCAGCTGGTTTGGCACTGAATTCACCGGGTTTGGTGCTGAATTCACCCGGTTTGGTACTGAGTTCAGCTGGTTTGGTACTGAATTTGCCCAGTTTGGTACTGAATTCAGCTGGATTGATACTGAATTCACCTGGTTTGGTACTGAATTCAGCTGGATTGATACTGAATTCACCCAGTTTGGTACTGAATTCAGCTGGTTTGGTATTGATTTAAGATGAACCTGTTTCAGGCAGGTTTAACTCCAAAGAAGAGATGTATACTCATTTAACTAGATTGCTTTAGAAACCTATTTTGGTAAATCAGTGCATTTCCCATGCAGCAGGTTTTGTAGACAGTCGAAAGAGTGCATTTAACTTTAGTAGAACAATGCAGACCCCTCACATTTATATGGATTTAGTTTGTCTACATGGGGACATCCAGGCAAATTAATCCGAATTAACTAAAGGTGTGAATTTAAAGTGGATTAGTTAAAATTCTTGTGTGGATGCTGCTATTCAGAATTAAAGTGGACTGAATTCAGTTTAGTGGAATTCACTCTGGAAATGCCTACATGAGTTTCTAAATCACTGTCCTTCACTTGGAGTAATTCCCTTGTTGGGAACCGGGTTTGCTCTGGAGTGGATCTTAGTCGCTCTTGAATTGACTTCGCATGGGAGTTGCGACAGATTTAGGTTCCTAGGAGATTTAGGTGCTTTTGAAAATGTCCCAGTGGTGAGAGCAGCGCGGCTTGTGGTGCAGAGCTGGTGCTGTGTGAATGAGGCTAGGACCCAAATTGCTTTTCAAATCTTGGTGTAGATTGAACCCCTTACCTCCCGGGCAGACCTTCCGCTCAGCTTTGACTAAAGAAAAACCTCTACGTCCTAAACGCAGCTTGAACCCAAAGGTTATTTGCGCCCAGACGAGGCCAAACGCGGGCACCTGAGGAAATGGGAATTGCTTCGTCAGGGTAGAAGTTAGGAGAAGTAAAAACCAAAGATGTTCCATTCACCACACGCAGCCCTGCTCCCTTTCCGAAGAGACGGGGAGAATCATAGTAAGGATGCAGAAAAATAATGACGAAAATGCTAAAAAAAAAAAAAAAAAAAATCAACAAAAATACTTAAAAAATCCCAGAAACTCGCTGCGCGCCAGCCCTGGCCCTGGCCCCAGCCCCTCTCCACCCCCTCCACATCCAAAGAGGGAGGATGAAGGTGACGAGAACAGAAATGGGGGGATTTGAGCTTCCCTTCTCCTCGCCAGGGGCAGGGCTGAGCGCGGGAGTGAGTGCCGGGTTCTCTGTGGTTCTGTCCGTCTGTCTCTCGCCCCTGCCCTGCTCTGGCTTGTGTTGGGGTGGGAAGGGTGGGCGCGGGGGGGGGTTGTGACGGGGCTCCCTCATCCCCTCCTTCCTCCGCCACCTTCCTCATCTTCTCTGGGACCCAGGGCCCCCTCTCCTGGCTTCCCCTGTCTCTCCCCCCATCCCAACTGTCTGCCCTGCCCCCTTCTCTTCCTCCCCCACTCTCCCTCGCCCAACCCCCTCTGTTCTTGCCCCTCCCCTCTGCTCTGCCAGTCCTGCCTGTCTCACAATCTCACCCTTTTCTCCTGCCCCTGCCCAAGGGCCCTTTGCCCCCGTCCCATCCTCCTTTGCCCCTGAGCTCTGCCCCCTCTCCGGAGAATAGCACTCCCCCAGCTCAGGGCCTGACGTCAGGAACCCATGGTCCCTGGTTGGCATGTGGAGAGGGGTTGGGAGCCAGGACTCCTGGGTTCTCTCTCTGGCTCTGGGAGGGGAATGGGGGCTAGTGGATAGAGCAGGGGGCTGGGAGCCAGGACTCCTGGGTTCGCCCCCTGGCTCTGGAAGGGGAGTGGGGTGTAGTGGTTAGAGCAGGGGGGGCTGAAGCCAGGACTCCTGGGTTCTCTCCCTGGCTCTGGGAGGGGAGGAGGGTGTAGTGGTTAGAGCAGGGGGCTGGGAGCCAGGACTCCTGGGTTCTGTCTCGCCCTGTGTGGTAAGAGGCTGTGCCTCTGCCGCGAGGTTTCCTCTGGGGGAATCTGGAGCAGTTGCAGGGATCATAGTTGGAGCCTTGGGTGGGAGGCCATGTCGTGGCATCCCCTGCTGAACCCCGCAGGCCAGAGCGAGGTTCTCTCCCTTCCCTCCATTCCCCCAATGTCTGTGTCCTGCTCACCCCAGCCCCTGAACCTCCTGCCCCTCCCCCATCCCCATGGTTCCCTGCTTCCCTGTGCCCCCCACTCCCACCTCCTTGGTCTCCCCCTGTCCCTGCAGCTCCCCCCCCCCAGCTCCTTCTGCCCTCGGCCCCAGCATCCCTCTTGTGCTGTTCCTAGTCCCTTCCCTGCCAGAGCCCCACAACCTGCTCCCCCGGTTCCCCTATTCCTGCTCCCCCATTTCCTCTGGTCCCCCGCATCCCCATTCCTGCTCCCCTGCGCCCCTCCCTTCCAGGGGGAGGGGGGTGCTGTCTGTGGGATTCGATCTCCCAGCTCGTTTGTTGTTCGTGGTTTTTTTGCTTCTTTTAATGACATTTTTGTAACTGAGTGTGTTGCCCACGGGGAAATAAAGAAATGTACAGAGCCTGGCTACTGTCCGCCTGTCTGTCTGCGCCTCCTGCCCCCCGGAAATACAGCTCTGTACAGAGCCCAGGGCGCTCTCCATTTCTCTGCCAGGGGGGTCTGTCTGTCTGCACCCCAGGCCACGCCCCCGAGAACAGGTGTCTGGCTCCACCCCAGGCCACGCCCCCGAGAACAGGTGTCTGGCTCCACCCCAGGCCACGCCCCCGAGAACAGGTGTCTGGCACCACCCCAGGCCACGCCCCTGAGAACAGGTGTCTGGCTCCACCCCAGGCCACGCCCCTGAGAACAGGTGTCTAGAACCACCCCAGGCCACGCCCCCGAGTACAGGTGACTGCAGCCCAGGCCACGCCCCCGAGAACAGGTGTCTGGCTCCACCCCAGGCCACGCCCCTGAGAACAGGTGTCTGGCTCCACCCCAGGCCACGCCCCAGAGAACAGGTGTCTGGCTCCACCCCAGGCCACGCCCCCGAGAACAGGTGTCTGGAGTCCAGGTGTCTGGCTGCACCTCCTGACCACGCCCCTGAGAACAGGTGTCTGGCACCACCCAGGCCATGCCCCCTGAGCCCCACCCCCCCACGACCCCCGCCCCAAGGTCACAGGTCTCTGTCTCCTTTCACCCCCAGCCCCCGTGGTCCCCCCACACCCTGCCCCCTCCCCCTCCCCCTCCCCCTCGGGCCCGAGGCCTCTGATCCCTGGGGGCAGGGCTTGAGCTGGTCTCTAGGAGCCACGCCCACTGCCTAGGGACAGGAGCTCCGCCCTCTTCCCCTGCGGGGGGGGGGGGGGGGTAGGAGGGGCAAGCAGGGACCAGCCCCACCCCCATGCCCAGCCGGGGAGGGGGTCGCTCTGGGATACAGAGGGCTTCAAATCACACCAGCTGCCCTATCCCAAGCCGGGGAGAGAACCCAGGAGTCCTGGCTCCCAGCCCCGCCCTGCTCTAACCACCATCCCCCCCTTTCAGAGCCGGGGAGAGAACCCAGGAGTCCTGGCTCCCAGCCCCCCCCTGCTCTAACCACCAGCCCCCCCCTCCCAGAGCCAGGGAGAGAACCCAGGAGTCCTGGCTCCCAGCCCCCCCCTCCCAGAGCCGGGGAGAGAACCCAGGAGTCCTGGCTCCCAGCCCCCCCTGCTCTAACCACCAACCCCCACTCCCCTCCCTGGAGAGAGAACCCAGGAGTCCTAGCTCCCACCCCCCCCCTGCTCTAACCAACAGACCCCCCCCTCCCAGAGAGAGAACCCAGGAGTCCTGGTTCCCCGCAGCCTCAGTCCCAGGCTCGGGAGCACTGGCCCCCCTGGGGGCTGAGGAGACCCCACCCCACTGCATCGGGGCTTTTCTCCCCCACCCCCTGGGAACAGGGCAATTTATTGCTGTATCTTCCAATCCCCCTCTGGCCGCTCTGGCCCCTCTCATTGGTTTGAGCCAATCCCCCTCTCATTCTCCCTATGGTTCGATCCAATCCCATTCTGCCCCCTTCACATTGGTTTGACCCAACGGGCTCCCCCCCCGCTCTCTCGCCAACATGGCGGAGCAGCCTCGCTTTGACTCGGGCCTAACGTCATTGCGAAACCGCCCTATGCGGGTCCCCGCGGGAGGGGGCGGTGCCTGCGGGCCGGGCGCGTTGATTGGCCGGGCGCTAAGTAACGCGCCTCGCGATTGGCCGGCAGCGCTGGGCCAATGGACAGGCGGCTTGTTCCGGGGTGACAGCGAGAGCGAGAGCGAGAGCGAGCGGGGCCTGCCAGGAGGTGAGACGCGGCCGCGCGGGGGAGGGGCAGCGCGGGGGAGGGGCAGCGCGGGGGGGGGGCTCCGCTCCGTGTGACTCCGGCCCCCCCGCGAGGCGCCAGAGCCCCCGCCTGGGGGGCGGGGCCGGGGGGGCAGATCCCCCCCCGTGAGCGTGAGGCGGGGCAGGAGCCTCGGGGGGACCCGCAGCCCGACCCCCCCCCCCGGGCCCCCCCCGTGTGTCACCCCCCCGGGCCCCCCCCCGAACCCCCCCGTGTATCACCCCCCCGGGCCCCCCCCCGAGTCCCCCCCCGGAGCCCCTCCGTGTGTGACCCCCCGAGCCCCCCCCCCGGCCCCCCCCGTGTGTCACCCCCCCCGTGTGTCACCCCCGAGCCCCCCCCGGAACCCCCCCGTGTATCACCCCCCCGGGCCCCCCCCCGAGTCCCCCCCCTGGAGCCCCTCCGTGTGTGACCCCCCGAGCCCCCCCCCCGGCCCCCCCCGTGTGTCACCCCCCCCGTGTGTCACCCCCGAGCCCCCCCCGGAACCCCCCCGTGTGTCACCCCCCCGGGCCCCCCCCCTGCTCCCCCATCTCTCACCCCCCCGAGCCCCCCCGTGTGTCACCCCCTGGGAGCTCCCCCCGCTCCCCCATCTCTCACCCCCCCGGGAGCCCCCCACCCCCCCGAGCGTCACCCCCCCGGGAGCCCCTCCTGCTCCCCCATCTCTCACCCCCCCGGAACCCCCCCGTGTGTCACCCCCCGGGAGCTCCCCACCCCCCCGTGTATCACCCCCCCGGGCCCCCTCCTGCTCCCCCATCTCTCACCCCCCCTGGGGCCCCCCCGTGTGTCACCCCCGAGCCCCCCCCCGGAACCCCCCCGTGTGTCACCCCCCCGGGAGCCCCTCCTGCTCCCCCCCGTGTGTCACCCCCCCCGTGTGTCACCCCCCCGGGAGCTCCCCCATCTCTCACCCCCACCCGGGAGCCCCCCACCCCCCCGTGTGTCACCCCCGAGCCCCCCCCGAACCCCCCCGTGTGTCACCCCCCCGGGAGCCCCTCCTGCTCCCCCATCTCTCACCCCCCCCCGGGGCCCCCCTGGAACCCCCCACCCCCCCGTTTGTCACCCCCCTGGGAGCTCCCCCCGCTCCCCCATCTCTCACCCCCCCGGAGCCCCCCCGGACACCCCCCACCCCCCCGTGTATCACCCCCCGGGAGCCCCTCCCGCTCCCCCATCTCTCACCCCCCCCGGAGCCCCCCGGGAGCTCCCCCCGCTCCCCCATCTGTCACCCCCCCCCCAGAGTCCCCCTCTCTGACCCCGTCTCTCCCCCCCCCGGCAGGTGAGGCCCCGGCATGGCGGAGCCGGCCGAGGAGACGCTGCTGTACGTGGAGCACCGCTACGTCTGCTCGGAGTGCAGCCAGCTCTACGGCTCCCTGGAGGAGGCGCTGCTGCACCAGCAGACCCACCTGGGCCCGGAGCAGCAGTATGAGGTGGTGGGGCTGGCGGGCGAGGCCGAGGCCGGGCTGTACCAGGCGCTGGCTGTGCAGGAGAACAGCCAGTACCAGTGCCTGGAGTGCGGGCAGCTGCTGCTCTCGCCCGGCGAGCTCCTGGAGCACCAGGAGCTGCACCTCAAGCGGCTGAGCCAGGAGCCGGAGACGCCCGCCAAGCTGCCGGCCTCCAGCCAGATCCACTACGAGTGCGTGGAGTGCAAGGCGCTGTTCCTCAGCCAGGAGGTGTGGCTGGCTCACCGGCAGGCCCACCGCGCCCCCCCGGAGCCCCCCGCCCCCGAGGCGGCCCCCACCGGCCAGAGCCAGGCGCTGGTGGACCTGGAGCACTCGTACCGCAAGCCGGAGGAGGCGGCGGCAGCGGCGGCGGGGGCGGACGGCTGCGCTGTGCAGCTGCTGCTCTACGAATGCGGCGAGTGCTTGCAGCTCTTCCAGACGCCCAAGGACTTCCTGGAGCACCAGGCCACGCACCTGGGCGCTGCGCCCGCCAGGGAGCTGGCAGAGCCGCCCGCCTGCCCGGCGGAGCCCCCCCAACCGGTGCCGGCAGGCGTGCTGAACGGAGCCGCGCCCGCCCCCTCGGAGCCCAGCATCACCGCCAGCGACCACAGCTACGAGCTGAAGAACGGGCCTGAGGAGGTGGCGGCCGCGCCGCGCCGGCCCAAGCGGGGCGGCCAGGAGCCCTGGTGCGCCGAGTGCCAGCAGCCCTTCCCCTCGGCGCACCAGCTCCAGCTGCACCTGCAGTGCCACCGGCAGGGCGCCTTCCAGTGCCCGCTCTGCAGCAAGGTGCTGGCCACCCCGCTGGCCCTGCGGCAGCACCGGAGCGAGCACAGCGGCGAGTCGCGCTACCTGTGCATGGACTGCGGCCTGGCCTTCGACACCGAGGCCGTGCTGCTGGCCCACCGGCGCGGCCACTCCCCCAACCCCCTGCACCGCTGCGCCTGCGGCAAGGCCTTTCTCAACATGACCAAGTTCCTGTACCACCGCCGCTCCCACGGCCCCCTGCCGCCCCCCCCTCCAGAGCCGCCCCTGCCCGCCCCGCCCGAGCCCCCGCCCGCCCCGCCGGCGCCCAAGAAGCCGGACGACGTTGTGCCGCTGGCCATCATCTACTCGGTGGAGAACGCGGAGGCCAACGGGCCCAGCTTCCGCTGCCTGATGTGCAGCAAGGTCTTCTCCAAGCACCTGCAGCTGGTGCGGCACCAGCGCTTCGTGCACAAGCTGGAGCGGCGCCACAAGTGCCAGACCTGCGGCAAGATGTTCAAGAAGAAGTCGCACGTCCGCAACCACCTGCTGACCCACACGGGCGAGCGCCCCTTCCACTGCAAGGAGTGCGGCAAGAGCTTCAACTCCCAGGCCAACCTGCTGCGCCACCGGCTGACCCACACGGGCGAGCGCCCCTACCGCTGCGAGATCTGCCAGAAGGCCTTCACCCAGTCCTCCACCCTGCAGCAGCACCTCTTCGTGCACAGCCGCCACTACCCCTACAAGTGCCAGGAGTGCGGCATCAACTTCCACCGGCCCTACCGCCTGCTCATGCACCGCTACCACCACACGGGCGAGTACCCCTACAAGTGCCAGGAGTGCGGGCGCTCCTTCCTGCTCCGGCGCCTGCTGGACGTGCACCAGCTGAGCCACGCCGGGCGGGAGCCCCAGGTCTGCGCTGGCTGCGGCGCCGCCTTCGTCACGGCCCTGCAGCTCCGCGAGCACAAGTGCGGCAAGGTGAGCCGGCGCTTCGAGTGCCCCACCTGCGGGAAGAAGGTCAGCTCGGCCGCCCGGCTCCGTGCCCACGAGCTCCTCCATGATGGGGGTGCCGTGGCCGCCCCAGAGGAAGAAGCCCCCGCCCCGCCGCCGCCACCCCCCCCGCCCCGCCGCGCCGCCTGCCCCAAGAGCTTCGAATGCGCCGAGTGCAAGAAGCTGTTCAGCACCGAGACCTCGCTGCAGGTTCACCGGCGCATCCACACCGGGGAGCGGCCCTACCCCTGCCCGGACTGCGGCAAGGCCTTCCGGCAGTCCACCCACCTCAAGGACCACCGGCGCCTGCACACCGGCGAGAAGCCCTTCAAATGCGAGGAGTGCGGCAAGGCCTTCACCATCGCCGTGCGGCTGGCCGAGCACCGGCGCATCCACACCGGCGAGCGCCCCTACCACTGCGCCGACTGCGGCAAGGCCTATCGCTCCTTCTCCAACCTGTGGAAGCACCGCAAGCTACACCAGCAGCAGCGCCTGCAGAACGAGCAGGAGGCCCTGGCCGAGGCGGCCGCCGCCGCCGCCATGGCGGCAGCCGCCGCCCCGGACTACGGCAACACCCTGACCATCATGGAGACGATTGAGATCTACCCCGCCGTGGCCGCCGAGCCCGAGGGCGTCCCGGGCAGCCGCCTGGAGAACATTCAGCTGGGAGGGGTCTGAGCCAGGAGAGAGGGCCATGGCGTGGACAGAGCCTTCCCCTCCCCTCCCCCCCCCCTCCTCCCGGCTCGTGCCCAAGCTCTTGGCTGGTGGCCACACAGCTTCTGTTCTAGCCATGGCTGGGTCACACGTGGCGACAGCTGCTTCTCCAGCTCCCCCTCGTGGCCATGTCCCTGCGCCCGGGGCCACGCGGCTCCTCCCAGCCATGGCGCTGCCCCCTCTGGCTTCCCCTCGTGGCCACGTCCCTGCTCCCGGGGCCACGCGGCTCCTCCCAGCCACGGCGCTGCCCCCTCTGGCTTCCCCTCGCGGCCACGTCCCGGGGCCACGCGGCTCCTCCCAGCCACGGCGCTGCCTCCTCTGGCTTCCCCTCGCGGCCACGTCCCTGGGCCCGGGGCCACGCGGCTCCTCCCAGCCACGGCGCTGCCCCCTCTGGCTTCCCCTCGCGGCCACGTCCCTGCGCCCGGGGCCACGCGGCTCCTCCCAGCCACGGCGCTGCCCCCTCTGGCTTCCCCTCGCGGCCACGTCCCTGCGCCCGGGGCCACGCGGCTCCTCCCAGCCATGGCGCTGCCCTCTCTGGCTCCCCCTCGTGGCCACACTTGTCACAAGGGCACTTCCATTTGCTTTTCTGGCTGCCCCCGGGGGCTGCGTCCCCCCTGCCATGTGGCTGCAGCTCCAGAAACACCCCCCCCCCCATGAACCTGGCCCCATCCCCGATGCCACGCTGTGGCAACTGCACTCCTCTCCCCGAGTAGCTGAGCTTGGACTGGAAGTAGCTCACTTTTTCTATTGACCCGCCCCCCCGCCAGCCATCCCCCCAACATAACAGCCCCCCCTACTTTTGCTAACTGGACCCCTCCCTGGGGGGCATTTTGGTATCCGTGTTACAATTAAACACTGAGTAAACAATCAGCGTGGAGAGACTGTTCTGGGGTGGGGGATGGACTAGAAAACAACCCATGTTGCTGAGCTGGGGGGGGGTTGGGTCCTGGGGGGCTGGAGCAGGAGGGATCCAAGGGCAGGTGGAGGGGGTGTTGGGTTAGGGGCTCTATAGGGCTGTTAGAGGGTCGGGGGTGTCCTGTTGGGGGGTGTTGGGGTTCCCGCTGCCCCTCCCACGATGGGGCGAGGTCACGGCCCAGTCTTTGTCCCCTGAGCTGAGATTGCGCCACACGCCGGGTTTGGGCAGCCGCTGGAGCGGGGTTATTAAGCACAGCAGGGACTGTACGCTGTGCGGTTGTAAGTGGTCGGCCCACAGCTGGTTCCCAGAGCCAAGGAACGGTGGGTGCGCAGTCGATATCGACACTTCTCGCCCCGCGGGATGTTCCAGCTCGTCACACGCTGGCTTCCCCCTTCAGCCTGGGCCCAGGCTCCGCGGCTCAGCTCTGGCCTCCGGCGCAGACCGGGAGGAGAAAGGCCAACGCACGGTGCCGCTGTCCCCGTTTTCCACCCTCAGTCGAGGTGCCTGGCAAACACCAGCCCAGACCTGTCCTGGGGGGGCTCCGGCGTCCCCCCCGCGTGATGTGCCCGCAGCCCCCCACAGCTTTGTAAAGCCCTTGTTTGCAGCTCCCCTGCGCTGATCGGGTGCTTGACGCCCTCCTGGGTGTGGGTCCCCCCCAGTTGCAGAGACGCTCCCTCGGCCCCACGCACGACTCATGGCCTTGGACAGAACGATGGCTAGAGCAGATCCTGCCCTTCCCTGGCGCTCGGTACGAATGAGACCCTCGTCGGACGGGGGAATGCGGAGGGGCCGGGCACAGGGCGCCACGGGCAATGTCTCCCCTGTGTCTGCCTGTCCCCTCGCGCCGTCCCTCCTGTGGGCACCAGGTGGGGCTGTTCCACACTGGCCGGGGGTGGGGGGCAGGGGCAATGGTTCATTCCCTACCTGCTTCCCCGCCCCCCACCTGTGCCCCTCCCCTTTTCCCCACCTGGACAGGAGTGTGTGTGTGAGTGGGGTGGGGGTGGTGTCCTGGCAGGGGGCTGTTTCCCGGGCGAGGGACCCAGGCCTGGGAGGGGTCTTGTACATTAGGGGGTCACGTGGCTTTGGGTGGGTTGGAGCCTCCCCCCCATGGCACTACACATGCCTCCTGTGTTGACACAACACCCACCGCCCACCTGTCACCATCTCACGCTGACAACCAGCAGTGACAACACCCTGATGCACTGCAATATCCACTGATGCATCACACTGCATCTAACACACCCGTGGTGACAACCCCCGCCGCCCAGCTGTCACTAACCATCTGATATGGTGACACAACCCTCGGAGATACAACCCCCGCCACCCAGCTGTCACTAACCATCTCACGTGGTGACACAACCCTCGGAGATACAACCCCCGCCGCCCAGCTGTCACTAACCATCTCACGTGGTGACACAACCCTCGGAGATACAACCCCCGCCGCTCAGCTGTCACTAACCATCTTTCCCACTGACACCCCCACGGCAACACCTGGCTTGCCCCCTCGGGCATTCCCCAGGCTCTCTCTGCCCGTGTGGGTACCAAAGTGGGGGGGCCGAGGGCTTGGTGGGGGAGCACCGGCCACACTGTGACGGGGGCTGAGGTGTTGGCCATGGGCGGTGTGGGTGTCACAGACTCCCAGGTCGGGCCCACTCGTGGCCCCGTGGGGGGTGCTCCTTTCAGTGCGACAGCCCTTCTCGGGGGTCCACTCTCTCTCGGGGTCAGGCCCCTCCACCTCCTGGAGCCGCACCTCTCTGAGCCTTAGCACGTCTGTCTCTGCCGTGGGCCCCCTCAGGGAGTCCCCTCGCTCTGGACCCCCGGGGCCTCCACCCCCGAAGGGACGATGCCCCCCCCACCCCGTTCTCTAGCCCGGAGTGACTCTCAGCCAGCATGAAACAGGAGGGTTTATTGAGCGTTGAACCCAGCACAGGAAACTCTCCAGCCTCAGGCCTGGCCTCCCTCAGCCCAGCACATCCCAGTCTCCCTGCATCCAGGTGGGCTCTGCCTGCTCCCCCTCTCCAGCCCCGATCCCCCCTGCTCCCAGCTGGGCATCTGAGATCCCTGGCCCCAGCCCCCACCTCTGTCCATTGTCTTCTCTCCAGGGAAACAGGGTCGCCTGGACCCCCTCTCCCCTCTTCTGTCCTCTGCCCCGTCTGGCTGGAACCGGCTGGTCAGGTCCCCGGGGTCCTCTCCCCGCAGCCCATTGTCCTCCCACTGGCCAGAACCGGCTGTGACTTCTGAGCTGGGTCCTCAGGTCATCGGGTCACCGGTCGCTGGGGTGTCCGTCCTCCAGGCCATCGGCTGGGTCCCAAGTCCCCTCTCCGGTCCTGTGTCCCAACGAACTCCCTCTCCCCTCCCCTCGTTAAACTAGTAACACCCAGGGACACTGAGTCCCACCCCCTCCGCATGCAAACCATTGAAACCCCACCGAAAACAAGCCCCCCCCACTTTGTCACAGGGGGATTCCCCGGCTTAGCCGCTGGCCAAGGGGGAGTTGGGGGGAGCCATGGCAGGCACCGGGCGAGCTCCACCCATGTTAGTTCAGGGCCAGGCTGGCTGCGGGCTCTGCAGTGCCCCTCGTGTGGCCCCATGTGCCCCCTCGCCACCCAGCCACATGCTCACCTGCACGGCTAGTGGCGGTGCACACCTGTGTACCAGCATTGTGCCTGCTCTTACACACTTACCCGTATCCCCACCTCACCTGTTCACTGATAGCTGCCCCCTTCCCCCGCCAGCTGCACGTCTGCTAGTGCGGCACACACCCACATGTGCACACCCACTAGTGCAATGTGCACACCCTCAGTCTGCTGCACACTTGCTGGTGCAATGCACACAGCCCTGGCCTGCTGCACATGCTAGTGCAATGTGCGCACACTCAGCCTGCTGCACACAGACACTAGTGCATTGCACACCTCTACAGCCTGCTGGACACCTACTAGTGCAACACACACAACCTCTGGCTGCTGCAAACATGCTACGATGACTCCTGTGCACAAGACAGCCTCACCCTTTGTTCACACACTAGTGCAATGCACAGTCCCCCTAGCAAATGTTCTAATGCAACGTGCACACACAACGCAACCTCGCCCTTGGCATAGCCTGGGGCTCACACAGGGATTTGCACGAGGCTCCAAAGCCAATGGGTCATTCTCGGGGGGATCTTGATACACTGACACCCCATTTTCTAGCTGAAGGGGCACCAGATGGGGGGAGGGGCAGGGCAGGGGGCAGTTGTGTCTGGGGTGGCGCAGAGACATTTGCCCCAGCGGCTGCTGCATGGAGGGGGCTCCCCCCAGGAATGCCCATGGGGGAGACGTGTGCACATGCCCTGACATGCCCAGGGGATCCCCTCCCTGCCCCTGCTTCAGGCCCCTGGTGCCAGCCCCTCTGGAGTCGCTGGGGGCTCGTGTGCGAGTGCCTGACACACTCGCTCCTGGTTCTCACCCACTGACCATCCACCAGGGGTGTCGTAGGAGCCCCCAAACCAGGCTCCTGAGACCCAGAGTCAGGAGCTGACCCGGCACCCAGGCCTGCCCCCCCCCGGGTCTTTCCATCTGCCCCCCTCACTCCCCACTGGACTCCTGCAGGGGACTGGGTCCCCCTCACTTCTTGTCCCCAACTGCTGCATGGGCTGGCTACTAAACGGCCCCTGCGCCCTGCCCCAGAGGTGGCTGCATCTCAGTGCCAAGCGAGGGGGCTCTGTATAAACAATCCTCGCGCCCCGCCCCAGAGGTGGCTGCATCCTCACATTTTGCCCTCCACTTCTTGTGCACATTTGCCAAAGAGCTGTTGGGTGCAGGCCTGGTAGAGCCTGGGCTAGAAAGGAGGCGGGCGGCGGATCCCCTGGGGAGAATGGACCAGACCCCCCAGAGAGAACCCAGGAGTCCTGGCTCCCAGCCCCCCCTGCTCTAACCCACCAGCCCCCACTCCCCTCCCAGAGCTGGGATAGAACCTAGGAGTCCTGGCTCCCAGCCCCCCCACTCTGACCCACACTCCCTGACCTACTCCAGCTGGCCTAGGGGCACGTCTTTCTGGGTGGCTCTGAGCAAGGACAGTCTCCCCCCAACCCTCCATGGGAGCTGCACCGCAAGGCCCTAGCCCCACATTCCTGCTGCTGGTCTTGGATCTCAGTGTATTGAGCTTCCCCATAGCAGTGCCCAGCCGGGGCCTCTGGCGCTGCGAGCTTCCCCATAGCAGTGCCCAGCCGGGGCCACTGGTGCTGCGAGCTTCCCCACAGCAGTGCCCTGGTGCTGCGAGCTTCTCCACAGTAGTGCCCAGCCAGGGCCTCTGGTGCTGCGAGGTTCCCCACAGCAGTGCCCTGGTGCTGCGAGGTTCCCCACAGCAGTGCCCCCAGCTCCCTGTATCCTGCCTGCCCGAGGGGAGCTGGTGGCGATTGAAGCCATTTCCCCCACCCCAGCGGTTCCCAGAGAACCCCCCGCCCCCCAATCACCCTCCCTCCTCCCCCCGCCACAGCCCCCCCCCCCCCCCCGCCGGGCCGGGTCGCTGCGGGGCCTCATTAGGATTCAGCTCGCGCCCGCGAGCGCCGCAGCGAATCTCAATGAGGAGACCCCCCCTCCCCCCCCGCGCCCGCCCCCCCCGCTAGCCGCCCCCCCAGCAGCCCCCCCGCCGCCCCTAGCAACCTCCCGTCCCCCTGAGCCCCCCAGACCCCAGCCCGGCCCCGCGTCCCCCCAGCAGCCCCCGGCCGCCCCCCGACCCCGTGCAAAGGGGGAGTCTCTCCACCCCCTCATTCACCCCCCCACCGTAAGGCCCCGCCCCCGACGGAGGGTCCGGCCGCCCCCATCCCCCCTTTTCTCCATCCCCGCCCCCTCCCCCTCTCTCCGCCCCCCTCCATCTCCGCCCCCCCCCACCGTCGCCGCGATGCGCCGGCCTCGGCTGATTGAGGGCTCCTGAAGCGCCCCCCCCGCTCCCCCCGCATCCTCTGCATCGCCCCCCCCGGCGGAAAATCGGGATTTGAACCCTCCCCCCGGAGATCAAGGCCGGGGCTGCGATCGGGGGGGGGGGGGTCCGGCCCCCCCAGGAGGGCGAGCGGGGGCGGCGGTCGAGGGAGATTCGGGGCGCCCCCCCCGGACAGACAGACGGACATGGGGCGTTTTCTCTTCTACCGGCAGTTCTCACCCCCCCCCCTGCAAAACGCGGGGCGCTGACGCCTGAGCCCCCCTCACTGCGCCCCCCGCGCGTCTCGCCGCTGCCCGGGCTCCCCGGATTGCGGACTTGGGGGGCCCCGGACGGGCAGCGGGGGCCCCACCCCGAGCCGGGGGGGGGCCGCGAGGCAGCCAGAGCGGGGGGGGCCCGCGCCGATCACGGATTCCGTAAGTCTCGCTACTTTCCTGCCTGTTTGGGGGCGCCGGGGGGGGCAGCTCCGTGCCCCCCCCGCACTTTGGCGTGGCCTGTGCCGAAGCTCTGCGCACGCGTATGTGAGGCCGGGGGCGGTATGGGGGGGATTGGGGTGCGGGGGGAGCTGGGGGAGGGGAGGGGAACCCCGTCTGGTCTCTGGCGGCGATGGGGGGGCGGGAGACAAGGGGCAGAGACCGCGGGGCTGGGCCCGTCTGGCCCTGGCTGTATCCTGCGCCCTCCCCCCGGCTCTGCTCCGGGCCCGCTGTCCCCCCGCCTTCGCTAGACCCCGGCCCCCCCTTTTCTCTCTGCTCCGTCCTCGGCGCCCCCAGCTCGGCCTAACCCCCCCCGGCCTGTCCCCATCACCCCCTTCCGCTGGGGGGACCCCCGGTGCCCCCCGTTAGCCCCAAACCCAGGGCTGAGCACACGAAGCAGGGGGAGGGCACGGGGTCTTTCCCAGCTGGGGGCCCCCGGCCCCGATCCGGCCCGGGGGGGGCCTGGCTGGCTCACGGGGGACAGGGAATGGGGCTGGGGCCTGTCCCCACTGGGGGACCCCGGCCCCAATCCGGCCCGGGGGGGATTGGCTGGCTCACGGGGGACAGGGAATGGGGCTGGGGCCTGTCCCCACTGGGGGACCCCAGCCCCGATCCGACCCGGGGGGGACTGGCTGGCTCACGGGGGACAGGGAATGGGTCTGGGGCCTGTCCCCACTGGGGGACCCCGGCCCCAATCCGGCCCGGGGGGGACTGGCTGGCTCAGGGGGGCAGGGAATGGGGCTGGGGCCTGTCCCCACTGGGGGACCCCGGCCCCGATCTGGCCCTGGCGGGGGGGACTGGCTGGCTCAGGGGGGCAGGGAATGGGGCTGGGGTCTGTCCTCGTTGGGGGGCCCCGGCCCCGATCCGGCCCTGGGGGGGACTGGCTGGCTCAGGGGGACAGGGAATGGGGCTGGGGTCTGTCCCCGCTGGGGGGCGGGGTGAGCTCTGGGACCCTCTAGCTGCTCAGTGGGTCCATGTGTGAATCGAGTTTGCTGGGTCTCACCAGAATCCCCCCACCCCGGGCATCAGCCGGCCCCCTTCGGCCACAGGCCCGAGCCCCCTTCCCCCTGGGCCTGGGAGGGGTAACGGGGGGGAGGGGGCTGTCTGTATGCTCACCCTGCCCCCGCTCTGGGAGGGGGAGGGGGAGGGGTGCCTTTGACTAACCACCCCCCACACACGCAGGGTCCCCCATGTGCCCCCACCCCTCAGCCCCCTCTCTCCTAGGGCCTCCCCCCTCTCGGCAGCCCCCAGCACTCAAACCCTCTTGCTCCCCCCCAAGAGGGCCCCTCTACATATTCATCGCCCCAGGCCCCTGGTGGCCCCCCAATTCCGTGTCTCTCTCCTGCCTCCGAGCCCTGAGATCGAGGCCTCGCTCACCCGCAGCTGCAGGGGGCACAGAGGTGCCCCCCACGTTAGCATCCCCCGGCTCCCTGGCGCGGCCTGGGCAGGAGGGCTTGGTGCTGAGTCGCTAGCCAGGAGCTGGGCTATGGCGGGGGGAGGGGCATGGCCCGGTCTGGGTGTTGGGTTTTCGGCGCGGGGGGGACTGGGATATGGTGTTGGGCGGGGGGGAGACGGGCTGTGTCTCCAGACTGGCAGTTCCTTGGGGCTGAGTGCTGAGGGTTCAGGGGGTGAGTTAACTGCTGAGGGCACTGCTGGGGGAAGCTCACAGCACCAGGGTCCCCAGCTGGGGGCACTTCTGGGGTGAAGCTCGCAGCGCCAGGGTCCCGGCTCAGAGCACTGCTGGGGTGAAGCTCGCAGCACCAGGGGCCCTGGCACTGCTGGGGTGAAGCTCGCAGCGCCAGGGGCCCTGGCTGGGGGCACTGCTGGGGTGAAGCTCGCAGCGCCAGGGGCCCTGGCTGGGGCACTGCTGGGGGGAAGCTCGCAGCCCCATCTCCCTGCTCAGATGTTGATACCTTTTGTGGCAGCCCGTAGCTGTTGCCGGGCAACAGGACACGGCTAGGAAGGAAGCTGGTGTCTCCAGGCAACGCTATCTGAGACCCCGCCCCCTTCTCCCTCCCCTCCCCCATGCAGCTGGTGGGGCATCAAGGGGTCACGTGACTGGGTTGGATTCCCATCCCCCCACTCCTGGACCATGGAGGGATGGGTGATTGGCCCCATCCCATCGCCCCAGCCCTCCAACCCCCCCGAGACCCGTCCCCGTCCCCTCAACCCCTCTCCAGGAACCCGGCCCCAAGATGCGGCCCCGTCTCCCTGAATCCCCCCCGAGACACGGCATCGAGACGCGGCCGCATCCCCCCGAACCCTCCCCCCGGGAACCTGGCCCCAAGATGCGGCCCCGTCGCCCCGAATCCCCCCCGAACCCGTCCCCGAGATGCGGCCCTGTCCCCCTGAATCCCCTCCCCCGGGAACCCGGCCCTGAGATGCGGCCCCGACCCCTCGAATCCCCTGCCCTGGGAACCCCACCCCGTCCCCCCGAATCCACCTCCGGGAACCCAGCCCCGAGATGCAGCCCCGTCCCCCCAAATCCACCCCTGGGACCCTGGCCCTGAGACGCGGCCCCGTCCCTGTGCAACTGACGCTGTCCCAGCTCCCCCCTCCAACGGCACTGAGACGCCCCCTCCCTGGGGACCCTGGTGCTGCGAGCTTCCCCCCAGCAGTGCCCAGCCAGGGGCCAGGAAGTTGTTGGTGCTGCTCAGGGTTCAGGCCTGGTCGTCCCCCCTGCCCCTTTGCCCCGTGGGGGGCGTCTGGCTCCCCCCCCCTGCGCTCGCGCCCAGCCAGGCTGCGGGAAGCAACGTCGTGCTCAAGGTGAAGGTGGCGCGAGGACACTGCTGACTTGGCACAAACGGGGAGCGGTGCGGGGGGGGGGGAGCGGTGCCAGATGCTGCGAGACCCCTCCCCCACACTGCCACCAGGAGTCACCTTGGCCGGGGGCACCGTGGGGCAGGAAGTGGGGAGGAGGCTCAGTAGGGGGCGCTGTGGGGCAGGGGGGGTGAGTAAGGGGCGTGTCTTGGACTCCCAGGTCGGGCCCACTCTTGGCCCCGTGCGGTCCGTGGGGGGTGCCCCTTTCAGTGTGACAGCCCTTCTCGGGGGTCCACTCTCTCCCGGGGTCAGGCCCCTCCACCTCCTGGAGCCGCACCTCTCTGAGCCTTAGCACGTCTGTCTCTGCCGTGGGGCCCCCTCAGGGAGTCCCCTCGCTCTGGACCCCCGGGGCCTCCACCCCCGAAGGGACGATGCCCCCCCCACCCCGTTCTCTAGCCCGGAGTGACCCTCAGCCAGCGTAACACAGGAGGTTTATTGAGAGTTGAACACAGCACAGGAAACTCTCTGACCCTCAGGCCTGGCCTCCCTCAGCCCAGCACATCCCAGTCTCTCTGCATCCAGGTGGGCTCTGCCTGCTCCCCCTCTCCAGCCCAGCGCCCCCCTGCTCCCAGCTGGACATCTGAGATCCCCGGCCCCAGGCCCTGCCTCTGTCCATTGTCTTCTTTCCAGGGAAACAGGGTCGTAAACCGGGGCCTCCTGTCCTCTCCGCCCTCCTCCGGCCCCTCGGGCTGGAACCGGCTGCAACTCCTGAGCTGGGTCTCCGGGTCGGGGTCTCAGGTCACCAGTCGCTGGGGTCTCCATTCTCCAGGCCATCGGCTGGGTCCCAAGTCCCCTCTCCGGTCCTGTGTCCCAACGAACTCCCTCTCCCCTCCCCTCGTTAAACCAGTAACACCCAGGGACACTGAGTCCCACCCCCTCCGCATGCAAACCAGGGGGCGCTGTGGGGCAGGGGGTCACTAGGGGGCGCTGTGGGGTGGGGTCAGTAGAGGGGGCTGTGGGGAGTCACTGGGGGCACTATGGGGTGGGTAGTTACTGTGGGGGCTGTGGGGTGGGGGGTCAGTAGGGGACTGTGCAGGGGGTCACTAGGGGGCGCTGTGGGGCGGGTGGTCAGTAGGTGGTGCTGTGGGGTGGAGGGTCAATGGGGGCGCTGTGGGGTGGGGTCAGTAGAGGGGGCTGTGGGGAGTCACTGGGGGCACTATGGGGTGGGGGGTTACTGTGGGGGCTGTGGGGTGGGGAGTCAGTAGGGGGCTGTGCGGGGGGGTCACTGGGGGCGCTGTGGGGCAGGCAGTTAGTAGAGGGGGCTGTGCGAGGGTCACAAGGGGGCGCTGTGGGGCGTCACTAGGGGGCGCTGTGGGGCGGGGGGTCACTAGGGGGCGCTCTGCCATGTGACTCCCCCCGCAGGTGGCAGCCGGGGCCGCGGCGACGTTCCCCATGAGGAGGGTGGAAGATGCCGACGTCGCCCGCGCTGCTGCTGCTGCTGCTGATCGTCAACTTCGCCCGCCTGAGCCTGCAGGTGCTGTCGTCACTGCGCATGGGTGAGGCGCCCCAGGGAGCCAGGGGCAGGGGCTGCGGGTCGGGAGTGAGGGGCACCGGCAGAGCTGGGGGGGGCCCGGGGCTGGGGGACAGGGGCTGCGGGTCGGGAGTGAGGGGCACCGGCAGAGCTGGGGGGGGCCCGGGGCTGGGGGACAGGGGCTGCGGGTCGGGAGTGAGGGGCACCGGCAGAGCTGGGGGGCAGCCCGGGGCTGGGGGACAGGGGCTGTGAGTCGGGAGTGAGGGGCACCGGCAGAGATGGGGGAGAGCCCAGGCCTGTGGGGCAGGGGCTGTGGGTCAGAAGTGAGGGGGCTGTGGATGGGAGGAGGCCATGGGAGGTGGCTGAGGATGGGGCGAGCTCAGTGGTGGGGGAGGGGTGTCTGTGGTGTCTCTGGACCCACGTGCCCCCCCCGGCTATGTGCCCCCCAGCTGCGATCCTGGACGATCAGACGGTGTGTGGGCGCGGGGAGCGGCTGGCCCTGGCCCTGGCCCGGGAGCACATCAACGGCATCATCGAGGTGCCAGCGAAGGCCCGCGTGGAGGTCGAGATCTTCGAACTGCAGCGCGACAGCCAGTACGAGACCACTGACACCAGTACGTGTGCGAGGGGGCATGCGTGTGCGAGGTGAGATGCATGGGGAGTAGTGTGCAAGGGGGCCTGTGAGACCCCTGACACCAGTACGTGTGTGAGGGGGCGTGCATGAGACCACTGACACCAGGACATGTGCAGGGGGCATATGTGTGCAAGGACAGATGCATGGGGAGTAGTGTGCAAGGGGGCCTGTGACACCCGACACCAGGACGTGTGCAAGGGGGCGTGCATGAGACCACTGACACCAGTACGTGTGCGAGGGGGCATGCGTGTGCGAGGTGAGATGCATGGGGAGTAGTGTGCAAGGGGGCCTGTGAGACCCCTGACACCAGTATGTGTGTGAGGGGGCGTGCATGAGACCACTGACACCAGGACATGTGCAGGGGGCATATGTGTGCAAGGAGAGATGCATGGGGAGTAGTGTGCAAGGGGGACTGTGACACCCGACACCAGGACGTGTGCAAGGGGGCGTGCATGAGACCACTGGCACCAGGACGTGTGCGAGCGTGCGTGCATGAGACCACTGACACCAGGACATGTGCAGGGGGCATACGTGTGCAAGGACAGATGCATGGGGAGTAGTGTGCAAGGGGGCCTGTGAGACCCCTGGCACCAGTACGTGTGCAAGGGGACATGTGTGCAAGAGGGCCTGCGAGACCCCTGGCACCAGTACATGTGCAAGCGGAGTGTGTGCAAGAGATAAGCACAAGGAGTTGAGCGTGCAAAGGGAGCATGTGTGTGAGACCACTGACACCAGCACCTGTGCAAGGTGTGAGTGTGCAAGGGGTAGCCAGGACTAGTGTGTGAGGGGGTGACCCCATGTAACTGAGTGTGTAAACACACGAGGGAAGTGTGCAAGGGGGAGTGTGCACAAGGGTGGTTAGTTCAAAAGCACCTCTCCAAGGCCATCGTGGTATGGGGAGTGTGAGTAGATGAGGGTGAGTCCGTGACCCAATGGGGCTCGGAGCATGAGATTCCCCCAGGCCAGTCACGGCTGGGTGTGCAAGATGCGTGTGCACACGTGGGCCCAGCCCTCACTGGCTGGGGATGATCTGTGTGTAATCAGGGACATGGGCGTGTGCTGGGCACAAGTGTGCAAGGAGGAGAACGGATGTGAGCGTGTGCTGGGAGTGTGCAGGACACTGAGGTGATGGGGAGTGTGAACGTTTGTGTGCATAGGGGGCGTGTCCAAAGGGGGTGTGTGGAAGGGTCCCGGGGTCCTGGCATGGGGTTTGGGGAGCTCCGGGTGAAGCCAGGCAGGGCTCTGGGGCAGCGTCTCCCCACAGGGCACCTGTCACCAGGGCCGGGCACCTGCTTGGCTTCGGGGGCTCCTGGGTCCGACCTCGGAGCGTTCAGCCCTCTGGGTGCACCGGGCCCCCTCACAGCGAGTCCTCCTGGACGGGGCCCCTGGGGAGCCTCATGTGCCCCCAAAGGGCCCTGCCCCCCCGCAGTGACTCCCAGGCAGCGAGTGACCCCGACGTGGGGACCCAGCGTAGAACAGAGCTTGTGAGACCAGGGACCTGCAGCAAAGTCTGTTGGGGGGGACCCAGAGCCCCGGGTGCCCCCCAGACCAGGAGACTGAGTCTCTTCCCGCAGCCCAGCCTCAACCATAACCCGCTGCCCCTCTCCAGGCTTTGCCCCTTGCCCGGGATAGCAGGTCCCTGGGTGGCACCAGGACCCTGGCTGGCTCTGCAGGGCCAAGCTCCAGCCATCGGTGAGCAGGTTCTGAGTGTGGCCGGGCGGGTCGCTGCACCAATCACACCCCCTGAGCCCCCCACCTAGTACCTGACACACAGGGGAAACTGAGGCACCCACAATATTTAGAGAAACATTATGAACATTCCCACTGCATCACAGCAGGAGAGTGAGGGTGAGTGGGTATGTGCAAAGATGAGGGTGTGTGTTTGTGGAAGGAAAAGTGTGCAAGGTGGGTGTGCAAGGATGAGACTGTGTGCATTCATGGACAGACAAGCATGTGAGTGTGAATGGACAGGTCATGCATGTTTGTGGCAAGAGGAGGATGTGTGTGAAAGCATAAGTGTGTCAGGGTGTGTGTGTGTGAGGGTGGGTGTGCAAAGGTAATTGTGCAGGACATGCATGCTTGTGGAGGGAGGAGTGCACATGTGTGAGGGTGGGCATGCAATGGGGAGTGTGCAAGGGTTGTGTGTAAGTGTGTGTGCAAGCAAGCGTACATAGGGTGTGTGTTTGTGGAGGGAGGATCACACGTGTGCGAGGGTAGGTGTGCAATGGTGAGCATGCATGTGTGGGGGTTGGCATGTGAGTGTGCAAGGGTATGATTGTGGGGGAGGTGCCCGTGTGTGCGTGCGCGTGCGAGGGTGGGCGTGTGAGGGTCTGGCTGGCCGGCATGCCCCACACACGCTCTCTCCCCACAGTGTGCCAGATCCTGCCCAAAGGGGTGGTGTCGGTTCTGGGTCCTGCATCGAGTCCAGCCTCGGCCGCCACCGTCAGCCACATCTGTGGGGAGAAGGAGGTAAATGGGGGGTGGGCGGGACCCCCTGAATCCAGGGGAGAGCCTTGCCCCTCCCCTTGCACCCCATCACCCCACTGCTCCCTTGTTCCCCACATCTCCAGTGCTTCCCCCTGCCCTCCCCGGCCCGACGCCCCCTCTGGGTCCTGACCCTCTCGCTCCCCCCAGATACCCCACGTGAAGGTGGGCCCCGAGGAGACCCCCCGGCTCCAGTATCTTCGCTTCGCCTCCGTCAGCCTCTACCCCAGCAACGAGGACCTGAGTCTGGCCCTGGCCCGGATCCTGCAGTCCTTCAACTACCCCTCGGCCAGCCTCATCTGCGCCAAGGCCGAGTGTGAGGGGCACAGCAGGGGGCGCCATGGGTCGGGGGTCAGAGGGGGGCACCGTGGGGAAGAGGGGGATGGGGGAGTCAGAGGGGGGCACCATGGGGCAGAGAATGGAAGGGGGTTGGTAGGGGGCACCGTGGGGCGGGGGTCAGAGGGGGGCACCGTGGGGCGGGGGTCAGAGGGGGGAACTGTGGGGCAGAGAATGGAAGGAGTTGGCAGGGGGCGTCATGGGGCAGGGGTCAGAGGGGGCACCATGGGGAAGAGGGGGATGGGGGGTCAGAGGAGGGCGCCATGGGGCAGAGAGTGGAAGGGGGTTGTGTCACGGAGTGTGGGGGACTCAGGGCCCTGTACCCCCGGCTTCCTGCGATTCCCCGTGACTCTCAGCCAGCCAGTAAAGCGGAAGGTTATTGGATAACAGGAACACAATCTACAACAGAGCTTGTAGATACAACCAGGACCCCTCAATCAAGCCCTCTTGGGGAGCGCAGGGAGCTTAGACCCCAGCTTGGGGTTCCCTGCGTTGCACCTCCCAGCCCAAAACTGAAAAACTCCCAAATCCCTCCAGCAGCTCTCTCCCCCCTCCCCTCTGCTCCTCCTCCCCTTTGTTCTGTCTCCGGGGCAGAAGGTGTCACTTCCCCCACCCCCCTCCTGGCTCAGGTTACAGCTCAGGTACCTCAATGTAACTCCCAGGCTACATTCCCAGGTCAAATCTGCCCTGCTCCCTGCTCCGTCACATCTCTCCCCCCTTCGAGACTGAACTGAGCGGGGTCACTCTGACCAGTGACCTGGGGAAGTTCAGGGCTCCCTCTCCGGGACAATGCGTCCGCTATCAGGTTGTCACGTCCCTTCACATGGACCACGTCCATGTCATAATCCTGCAGGAGCAGGCTCCATCTCAGGAGCTTGGCGTTGGCTCCTTTCCTCTGGTGCAGCCAGGTCAGGGGAGAGTGGTCGGTGTGCACGGTGAAGTGACGCCCAAAGAGATATGGCTCTAGTTTCTTGAGGGCCCACACCATGGCCAGGCATTCCTTCTCGATGGCCGCGTAATTCTGCTCCCGGGGTAGCAACTTCTTGCTCAGGTACACGATGGGGTGTCTCTCCCCCTTTTCATCCTCCTGCATTAACACCGCCCCCAGTCCCGTGTCTGAGGCGTCGGTGAACACCATAAAGGGCTTGTCAAAGTCTGGGTTTGCCAGAACTGGGCCACTGACCAGAGCCTCCTTCAGCGCCCGGAGAGCCTCCTGGCACTCCTCGGTCCAGACCACTTTGTCTGGCTTCCCCTTCTTGTACAGCTCAGTGATGGGGGCGGCTATGGCGCTAAAGTGGGGCACGAACCTCCGATAGTACCCTGCCATCCCAATAAAGGCTTGGACCTGCTTTTTGGTTTGAGGAGCGGGCCAGTCTCTGATCACCTCCACTTTGGCTGGTTCCGGCTTTAGGCAGCCGCTCCCCACCCGGTGACCTAGGTAGGATACCTCAGCCATCCCCACCTTGCACTTCTCCGGTTTTACGGTCAGCCCAGCCTTCTGGAGTCGGTCCAGCACTTGTCTAACCTGGGACATGTGGTCCTCCCAAGTCTGGCTAAAGACACAGATGTCATCGATATACGCCACGGCAAAACTCTCCATCCCCCTCAGTAGCTGATCCACCAGGCGCTGGAAGGTGGCCGGCGCTCCCTTGAGGCCGAAGGGCAGGGTCAGGAACTCATAGAGCCCCAGAGGGGTGACAAAGGCCGATTTCAGCCTGGCATCTGCATCCAGCGGCACTTGCCAATAGCCCTTTGTAAGATCCATGGTGGTAAGGTACCGAGCACCTCCCAGCTTGTCTAGGAGCTCGTCAGGCCTGGGCATGGGGTAGGCATCGGCTACAGTGATGGCATTGAGCTTCCGATAGTCCACACAGAACCGGATCGACCCGTCCTTTTTGGGGACCAGCACCACCGGCGAGGCCCAAGGGCTGGAGGACGGCTGGATCACCCCCAAAGCCAGCATGTCATTGACCTCTCTTTCCAGGTCCTGAGCAGTTTTCCCTGGGGCTCGGAAGGGGGAGCATTTTATAGGCGGGTGCGATCCTGTCTGCACCCGGTGGACAGTCAGATTAGTGCGTCCAGGCTGGTTGGAAAAAAGCTGTTGGTACAGATGCAGCACCCCTCTGATCTCAGCTTGCTGGGTGGGGGTTAGCCGATCAGAGAGGGGAATTGCTTCCAGGGGGGAACCAGCTCTTGTCCCAGGGAATAGATCTACTAAAGCGTCATCTCCCTGCTCCTCCCAATGTCCACACACGGCCAACACCATATTCCCCCTGTCATAATATGGCTTCATCATATTCACATGGTACACCCGGTGGTGGTGTGCCCGGTTCGACAGCTCCACCACATAGTTTACCTCATTTAGTTGCTTGACAACCTTGAAGGGCCCTTCCCAGGCGGCCTGGAGTTTGTTCTTCCTCACGGGGATGAGGACCATCACCTGATCCCCGGTGGCGAAGGCGCAGGCCCACGCCATGCGGTCATACCAGATCTTCTGCTTCCTCTGGGCTCGGGCCAGATTCTCCCTGGCCAGGCCCATGAGCTCGGCAAGTCTTTCCCGGAAGGTCAGGACATACTCCACCACCGACTCTCCGTCAGGAGTGGCCTTCCCCTCCCATTCGTCTCTCATCAGGTCCAGGGGCCCCCTTACCCGCCTTCCATATAGCAGTTCGAAAGGCGAAAACCCGGTAGACTCCTGGGGTACCTCCCTGTACGCAAACAGCAGGTGAGGTAAGTACTTGTCCCAGTCCTGCGGGTGCTGATTCATAAATGTTTTCAGCATCATTTTTAGCGTCCCATTGAACCTCTCCACCAGCCCGTTGGATTGGGGGTGATATGCTGAGGCCCAGTTGTGCCGGACCCCACATCTCTCCCACAAGCACCGGAGTAGGGCCAACATGAAGTTGGACCCTTGGTCCGTCAAGACTTCCTTGGGGAACCCCACTCGGCTGAAAATGGTCAGCAGCGCATCCGCCACAGTGTCTGCTTCGATGGACGATAAGGGCACTGCCTCGGGGTAGCGGGTGGCGAAATCTACCACCACCAGGATGTATTTCTTCCCAGACCGGGTCATCTTGCTGAGAGGTCCCACTATGTCCATGGCCACCTTCTGGAAAGGCTCCTCTATGATGGGCAAAGGCCTCAACGCTGCTTTCCCCTTGTCCCGGGCCTTCCCCACCCTCTGGCAGGGGTCACAGGATCGGCAGTACTGCCGGACGTTGGTGAAGACCCCGGGCCAGTAAAAGTTCTGTAGCAGCCTCTGCCTGGTGCGCCGGATCCCCTGGTGCCCTGCGAGAGGGATGTCATGGGCCACGTACAGTAGCTTGTGGCGAAACTTCTGGGGAACCACCAGCTGCCTCCTGATCCCCCACGACTCCACTTCCCCTGGGGGAGCCCATTCTCGGTACAGGAACCCCTTCTCCCACAGGAACCTCTCCTGGCAGCCTCTCCCCATGGTCTGTACCGCCCTGAGATCGGCCAGGCCCCTTATCTTCTGCACCTCGGCCTGGAACTCAGCAGCTGGGACAGGGCTGGGCACCTGCTCTCTCTCGCCGGCTGGGTCTGAGGCCGCAGCCTCCCTGAGCCGTGTCCCTGGGTGTTCCCTCCCCACCAGGTTAGGGTCCTGCGCCTCAGGCAAGACACCCTCCCCAAGGTCAGGGCACAGTGCTCCTCACCGGCTCTGACTACAGATCCCGACCAGGGCACCCTGGGGGTTGCTTGGCCAGTCCTTCAGGTCCCCCCATCAACACCTCAGTGGGCAAATACGGGTGTACCCCCATATCCTTGGGGCCCGTCAGGGTCAGGTAGGTGTTGGGCACCACCCGATCTGGGGCCACCACCTCGGGCCGGGCCAGCGTCACCTCTGCGCCCGTATCCCAGTATCCATTGACCTTCCTCCCATCCACCTCCAGGGGAACAAGGTACTCTCTCCGGAGGGACAGCCCCGCGCCCACCGTATAAACCAAAACCCCTGAGTCTGGAGCATCCAGCCCCCCAGAGGAGCTGGCCTGGAGCTCTCCTCCCTCCTTAGCAGGTGGTACTCTGCCAGCCCCCCTGGCCGGGGAACGCTGCCTCTCGCCCGGCTGGGTCTCTACCCAGTCAACCCTCTGTGGGTTCGGTCTGCTCAGTCTGTCCCTGAGCCTGGGGCACTGGGCCCGTATGTGGCCTCTTTGGCCACAGTGGTAGCAGCCCATGTCCTGTGGGTCCCCTCGAGCGGGTCGGATGGACCTGACGCTGGATGTTTCCCTTTGGTGGGGGTTCTCCATATTTCCCCGGTGGGAGGTCCCATGGTGACTCTCTCTCTGCGTTGTGGCGGGACTGTTCCTTTGGGACTCCTCCCGGTTATCCCCTGCCCGACTGTTCACAAACTCGTCGGCCAACTGGCCTGCGTCTGCGGTTCTCTGGCTTTTGGTCCATCAACCATCGCCTCAGGTCGGATGGGCACTGCTCATACAGGTGCTCCAGTACGAATAGGTCAAGCTGGTCCTCTTTAGCTTGGGCTCCAGCTGTCCACTTGCGGGCATACCCCTGCGCCCGGTTGGCTAGTTGTAGGTATGTGACCTCGCGGGTTTTACGCTGACTCTGGAACCTTTTCCGGTACATCTCAGGAGTCAGCCCAAACTCGCGGAGCAGGGCCTTTTTGAACAGTTCGTAGTCCCCTGTCTCCGCCCCTTTCAGTCGGCTGTACACCTCCCTGGCTGTGGGGTCCAGTGAGGGGATGAGAAACTGGAGCCTGTCTGTAGGGTCAGCCTGGAGCAGTTCGCAGGTATTCTCAAAGGCCGTCAGGAAGGTATCCATGTCCTCCCCCTCCTTTCGCTGGGCCAGGAAGCACTTATCAAAGCTCTTTGCAGTCTTGGGTCCCCCCTCGCTCACCGCAGCCGGGGCCCCACTGCCCCTCAGCCGGGCCAGTTCCAGCTCATGCTGACGTTGTTTCTCCTTCTCTTTCCGCTCCTGCTTCAGTTCTTGCTGCCTTAACTCGAGCTCTTTCAGTCTCATCTCCCTGTCACATTCCAGTCGCATCCGCTCCCGGGATGGGGAGCTCCGCCGGGACGATCCCCTGCTGGCCGCCGGGGTCAGGGTGCCCTCGGTATTCACTGGGCTTCCCCCAACCCCTCCCCTAGGTATAGGTAGGCAGGGTCTCGGGATGTCCTCGGCAGCAGTCTGCCCCCTCCCAGCCATGTCAGGCCCCGGGGCCCACGCTGCATCCGCCGGGCGGCTTCCCTCAGGCACAGGGCTCGGTTCATCCAAGCAATCCCTCTCCTTCAGCTGGGCAATGAGCTGTTCTTTGGTGGACCTCCCAATGCGCAGCCCCCTCTGCCTGCACAGCTCCACCAGGTCGCTCTTAAGGCGTTTAGCATCCATCCTCCTGCTGGCCACTCGCCGGCCTGTGCTCTCCGCTTTCCCCCATTCCCGGGGGACCCCTAGTGTGCCAGCCCTTCTTCAGGTCACCCCCTCTCTGCCAGGGTCGAGCTGCAGACTCCTCCGCCCCGGGACCACTCGCTGCGATCCCCCGGGGGACCCTGTTACTGCAACAGTCCTTCTTCTGGTCACACACTCCCAGGGGTTAATCGCCCCCTGAACCATCTCTCTCTGACTCTTCAGCCCACCTGGTCCCCGTCAATCTCCCTTCGTTTTACTGCTCCCCAGTCACTTACTGCAGGACGCGCCGTCCACGGGGTGCAGTAGATCCCACCGCTACCACCAGTTATCGCGGAGTGTGGGGGACTCAGGGCCCTGCACCCCCCGGGTTCCTGCGATTCACCATGACTCTCAGCCAGCCAGTGAAGCGGAAGGTTTATTGGAGAACAGGAACACAGTCTACAGCAGAGCTCGTAGATACAACCAGGACCCCTCAATCAAGCCCTCTTGGGGAGCGCAGGGAGCTTAGACCCCAGCTTGGGGTTCCCTGCGTTGCACCTCCCAGCCCAAAACTGAAAACTCCCAAATCCGTCCGGCAGCTTCTCCCCCCTCCCCTCTGCTCCTCCTCTCCTTTGTCTCCTGGGCAGAAGGTGTCACTTCTCCCACCCCCCTCCTGGCTCAGGTTACAGCTCAGGTACCTCAATGTAACTCCCAGGCTCCATTCCCAGGTCAAATCCGCCTGCTCCGTCACAAGTTGGCAGGGGGCGTTATGGGGTGGGGGTCAGAGGGGGGCACCATGGGGCAGAGAGTGGAAGGAGTTGGCAGGAGGCGGCATGGGGCAGGCGTCAGAGGGGTCAGCAGGGGGTGCCATGGGGCAGAGAGTGAAGGAGTTGGCAGGGGGAGCCATGGGGCAGGCGTCAGAAGGGGGCGCCATGGGGCAGAAAGTGGAAGGAGTTGGCAGGGGGAGCCATGGGGCAGGCGTCAGAGGGGTCAGCAGGGGTCACCATGGGGCAGGGTGGAAGGGGGTCCAGAGGGGGGCGCCGTTCTGCAGGGGCTGACCCTGCTCGTCCCGCCCCCTCCAGGTCTGCTGCGATTGGAGGAGCTTGTGCGCCAGTTCCTCATCTCCAAGGAGACACTGTCGATCCGGATGCTGGATGATGCCCACGACCCGACGCCGCTGCTGAAGGAGATTCGGGACGACAAGATCTCAACTATCATCGTGGATGCCAACGCCTCCCTCTCCTACCTCGTCCTCAAGAAGGTGAAGGGCCAGGGACTGCTGGGGAAGCTCGCAGCGCCAGGATCCTGGCTGGGGACACTGCTGCGGGAAGCTCGCAGCGCCAGGGTCCCGGCTGGGGGCACTGCTGCGGGAAGCTCGCAGCGCCAGGGTCCCGGCTGGGGACACTGCTGGGGGAAGCTCGCAGCGCCAGGGTCCCAACTAGGGGCACTGCTGCGGGAAGCTCGCAGCGCCAGGGTCCTGGCTGGGGGCACTGCTGGGGGAAGCTCACAGCGCCAGGCTCTAACTCTCTGGTTCTTTGGCAGGCCTCGGAGCTGGGCATGACCTCGGCCTTCTACAAATACATCCTGACCACCATGGTGAGCCGGGGCGCGGCTGGGGGCCCCGCGCTGCAGGGGGGCTGGCTCGCATGCCTGTGACCCCCGGCCATTAGCCACCCCCCAGCCGCGGCACCGGGGAACCGTTCGCTGCCGGCCTGTCCTGCCTGTCCTGCCTGGGCACCCCCCTGACCCGCAGCCCCCGACTCGCTGGGGCCCCCCTCCCAACCCACAGCCCCCAGCACTGCCGAGCTGTCGGGGACCCCCCTCCTGACCCGCAGCCCCCCACTAGTCGGGGCCCCCCTTCCACCCGCTGCCCCGCGTGGGTCTGACCCCCGGCTGCGGCCCCCTGCAGGATTTCCCCAGCCTGCGGCTGGACGAGGTGCTGGACGATCACTCCACCGTCCTGGGCTTCTCCCTGCTGAACACCAGCCACCGCTTCTACCCCGACTTCGTCCGGAGCCTCAACATGTCCTGGCGCGAGACCTGCGAGCGCAGCCCCTTCCCCGGCCCCACGGTGAGCCCCCCGGAACCCCGGCCTGCCCCCGCCCTTCCCCGGCCCCATGGTGAGCCCCCTGGCCTGCCCCCCGGCCCCACGGTGAGCCCCCCCGGCCCCTGCCTGCCCTCCGGCCCTTCCCCAGCCCCACGGTGAGCCCCCCGGGACCCCGGCCTGCCCCGCCCTTCCCCGGCCCCACGGTGAGCCCCCCCGGGACCCCGGCCTGCCCCCTCCGCCCTTCCCCGGCCCCACGGTGAGCCCCCCGGGCCCCCAGCCTGCCCCCCGCCCTTCCCTGGCCCCACAGTGAGCCCCCAAGGACCCCGGCCTGCCCCCCGCCCTTCCCCGGCCCCACGGTGAGCCCCCCGGCCCTTCCCCGGCCCCACGGTGAGCCCCCCGAGCCCCCGGCCTGCCCCTTGGCCCTTCCCCGGCCCCATGGTGAGACCCCTGGGCTCCTGGCCTGCCTCCTGCCCCTTCCCCGACACCACGGTGAGCACCCCCGGCCCCCAGCCTGCCCCCCAGCCCTTCCCCGGCCCCACAGTGAGACCCCCAGGCCTCCGGCCTGCCCCCCGGCCCTTCCTGGCCCCCTAGTGAGACCCCCAGACCCCCGACCTGCCCCCCCGGCACTTCCCCAGCCCCACAGTGGACACGGGCCCCCGGCCTGCCCCCTGGCCCTTCCCCAGCCCCACGGTGAGCCCCCCCCGACCCCTGGCCCTTCCCCGGCCCCCCGGTGAGCCCCCGGTCCCAGCCCTGCCCCCCGGGACCCCCAGCCCCTTCCCCGGGCCCATGGTGAGCCCCCTCCAGCCCTGCCCCCCGGGACCCCAGCCCTGCCCGCTCCAGGCTACTGCCCCCTAGGCCCCACAGCCCCTGCCCCCCTCTGCGCTCATGCCCCCAGACTCCACACTTTGACATGACCCCCTCAAGGGGGATGGGGGCTGTTTGTTTAGGGCTGTGGCAGGACATGGGGGCGTCCCTGAGCCAGGGGCCCTGTGATTGGCATCGGGGGGGAGACCGATGGAGGGGCAGCTGGGGGACCCCCTAGTTTGAGGAAGATAAAGTATGAATGGGGGATGGGGGAGCCCCTTGCTGGGGAGGGATTGGGGACACTGGGGGGAGGGGTGGGGTGTTTGAGGGATTGGGGGCACTGGGGGAAAAGTTGGGGTGCGGGGAAGGAATTGGGGTGTTTGGGAGATTGGGGTGCTGGGGGAGGGGTGGGAGAGTTGGAGGGATTGGGGGGTGCTGGGGGAGGGGTGGGGGAGTTGGGGGGAGTTGGGGGGATTGGGGGTGCTGGGGAAGGGGTTGGGGGTGGGGTGGGGGAATTGGGGGGATTGGGGAACACTGGGGGAGGGGTTGGGGTGTTTGGGGGATTGGGGTGCTGGGGAAGGGGTTGGGGGTGGGGGGAGGGGTGGGGGAGTTGGGGGAAT
This sequence comes from Graptemys geographica, assembly GCA_037349215.1. Taxonomy (NCBI): domain Eukaryota; kingdom Metazoa; phylum Chordata; order Testudines; family Emydidae; genus Graptemys; species Graptemys geographica. The sequence goes on along the minus strand of JBAIFT010000116.1, from coordinate 940,113 downwards.
TGGGAGGCACTGGGGGAGGGGTTGGGGTGTTTGGGGGATTGGGGGTGCTGGGGAAGGGGTTGGGGTGTGGGGGGAGGGGTGGGGGAGCTCTGGGGGAGGGGTTGTGGGTGTTGGGGGATTGGGGGGCGCTGGGGGAGGGGTTGCGGTGTGGGGGAGTTGGGGGATTGGGGGGCGCTGAGGGAGGGGTTGGGGAGTTGGGGTGGGGGAGTTGGGGGATTGGGGGACGCTGGGGGAGGGGTTGGGGTGTGGGGGAAGGGGTGGGGGAGTTGGGGGGATTGGGGGGCGCTGGGGGAGGGGTTGGGGAGTTGGTGGATTTGGGGACGCTGAGGGAGGGGTTGGGGTGTGGGGGATGGGTGGGGGAGTTGGGGGAATTGGGGGGTGCTGGGGGAGGGGTTGCGGTGTGGGGGAGTTGGGGGATTGGGGGGCGCAGAGGGAGGGGTTGGGGAGTTGGGGAAGGGGTGGGGGAGTTGGGGGATTGGGGGACGCTGGGGGAGGGGTTGGCGTGTGGGGGAAGGGGTGGGGGAGTTGGGGGGATTGGGGGGCACTGAAGAAGGGGTTGCGGTGTGGGGGAGTTGGGGGAGTCGGGGGGCGCTGGGGGAGTCGGGGGGCGCTGGGGGAGGGGTTGCGGTGTGGGGGAGTCGGGGGGCGCTGGGGGAGGGGTTGCGGTGTGGGGGAGTTGTGGGATTGGGGGACGCTGAGGGAGGGGTTGGGGAGTTGGTGGATTTGGGGACGCTGAGGGAGGGGTTGGGGTGTGGGGGATGGGTGGGGGAGTTGGGGGAATTGGGGGGTGCTGGGGGAGGGGTTGCGGTGTGGGGGAGTTGGGGGATTGGGGGGCGCTGAGGGAGGGGTTGGGGAGTTGGGGAAGGGGTGGGGGAGTCGGGGGGCGCTGGGGGAGGGGTGGCAGTGTGGGGGAGTCGGGGGGCGCTGGGGGAGGGGTTGCGGTGTGGGGGAGTCGGGGGGATCGGGGGGCGCTGGGGGAGGGGTTGCGGTGTGGGGGAGTCGGGGGGATCGGGGGACGCTGGGGGAGGGGTTGCGGTGTGGGGGAGTCGGGGGATCGGGGGGCGCTGGGGGAGGGGTTGCGGTGTGGGGGAGTCGGGGGGATCGGGGGGCGCTGGGGGAGGGGTTGCGGTGTGGGGGAGTCGGGGGGATCGGGGGGCGCTGGGGGAGGGGTTGCGGTGTGGGGGAGTCGGGGGGATTGGGGGGCGCTGGGGGAGGGGTTGCGGTGTGGGGGAGTCGGGGGGATTGGGGGGCGCTGGGGGAGGGGTTGCGGTGTGGGGGAGTCGGGGGGATTGGGGGGCGCTGGGGGAGGGGTTGCGGTGTGGGGGAGTCGGGGGGATTGGGGGGCGCTGGGGGAGGGGTTGCGGTGTGGGGGAGTCGGGGGGATTGGGGGACGCTGAGGGAGGGGTTGCGGTGTGGGGGAGTCGGGGGGATTGGGGGACGCTGGGGGAGGGGTTGGGGAGTTGGGGGATTGGGGGGTGCTGAGGGAGGGGTTGCAGTGTGGGGGAGTTGGGGGGATTGGGGGACGCTGGGGGGAGGGGTTGCGGTGTGGGGGGGATTGGGGGACGCTGGGGGAGGGGTTGCGGTGTGGGGGAGTCGGGGGGATTGGGGGATGCTGAGGGAGTGGTTGCGGTGTGGGGGAGTCGGGGGGATTGGGCGACGCTGGGGGAGTGGGAGTTGGGGGGATTGGGGGACGCTGAGGGAGGGGTTGCGATGTGGGGGAGTCGGGGGGATTGGGGGACGCTGGGGGAGGGGTTGCGGTGTGGGGGAGTCGGGGGGATTGGGGGACGCTGGGGGAGGGGTTGCGGTGTGGGGGAGTCGGGGGGATTGGGGGACGCTGGGGGAGGGGTTGCGGTGTGGGGGAAGGGGGGGGAGTTGGGGGACGCTGAGGGAGGGGTTGCGGTGGGGGAATCGGGGGATTGGGGGACGCTGAGGGAGGGGTTGCGGTGTGGGGGAGTCGGGGGGATTGGGGGACGCTGAGGGAGGGGTTGCGGTGTGGGGGAGTCGGGGGGATCGGGGGACGCTGGGGGAGGGGTTGCGGTGTGGGGGAGTCGGGGGGATCGGGGGGCGCTGGGGGAGGGGGTTGCGGTGTGGGGGAGTCGGGGGGATCGGGGGGCGCTGGGGGAGGGGTTGCGGTGTGGGGGAGTCGGGGGGATCGGGGGGCGCTGGGGGAGGGGTTGCGGTGTGGGGGAGTCGGGGGGATTGGGGGACGCTGAGGGAGGGGTTGCGGTGTGGGGGAGTTGGGGGATTGGGGGACGCTGAGGGAGGGGTTGCGGTGTGGGGGAAGGGGTGGGGGAGGCGGGGGGATTGGGGGACGCTGGGGGAGGGGTTGCGGTGTGGGGGAGATTGGGGGACGCTGGGGGAGGGGTTGCGGTGTGGGGGAAGGGTGGGGGAGTCGGGGGGGATTGGGGGATGCTGGGGGAGGGGTTGCGGTGTGGGGGAAGGGTGGGGGAGTCGGGGGGATTGGGGGACGCTGGGGGAGGGGTTGCGGTGTGGGGGAGTCGGGGGATTGGGGGACGCTGGGGGAGGGGTTGCGGTGTGGGGGGGATTTGGGGACGCTGGGGGAGGGGTTGTGGGTCTCGGGGGGATTGGGGGACACGGGGGCCCCCACACACGGAAGGGGGGAGGTGTAACGTTGTGCCCCCCGGCCCCCCAGCTCTCGGCGGCGCTGCTCTTCGACGCGGTGCACGTGGTGGTGGGGGCCGTGCGGGAGCTGAACCGGAGCCAGGAGATCGGGGTCCGGCCGCTGGCCTGCACCTCAGCCAGTATCTGGCAGCACGGCACCAGCCTCATGAATTACCTGCGCATGGTGAGTGCCCCCCCGGAGACCCCCCCGCCCCCCCCGAGGGTGTTCACTCTGGAGCCTACTGACCCCAGCCCTGCTCTGCTGAGCGCCCCGGGAGGGACCCACAAGGGGGGGCAGAGGGCACCCCACTGACTGCTCCCACTGGGGCTGGGCCCCCCCAGGCAAGGTTCTCCCAGCCCCCCGGCCCTGCTCTGTGCCCTTCGTCCCCCTCACGTTGTCCCTCTGTCTGTCTGCCCCGGGCAGGTCGAGTACGACGGGCTGACAGGGCACGTGGAGTTCAACAGCAAGGGGCAGCGAACCAACTACACCCTGCGCATCCTGGAGAAGGCACGGGACGGGCACCGCGAGGTGAGACCCCCGAACCCCGGCCCCCAGCGCCCCCCCCACTCCCAACGCCCCCGGCGTCCCCCCTACCCCCCGGCCTCCAGCGCCCCCAGCCCACCGGCCACCAGCGCCCCCCCGACCCCCAACCCCCCCCGGGCCCCCGGCCTCCAGCGCCCCCAGCCCACTGGCCACCAGCCCCGCCCCCAGCGCCCCCAGTGCCCGGTGCCTCCCGGCCCCCCCGGCCTCTCAGCCCCTCCCTGGCCCCCAGCACCCCTGGCCTGTCAGCCCCCTCCCAGCCCCCAGCATCCTCCAGTCCCCCCAGCGCCTGGCGCCTCCCGGCCCCCGCAGCCTCTCAGCCCTCCCCAGCCCCCAGTGCCCCCGCCCCCCCCCCGGTCTCTCAGCTCTCCCCGGCCCACAGTGCCCGCCCAGCTCTCCCCAAACTCCCAGCCTTCCCTAGAGCCCCCACACCTCCCAATCTCCCCAGCTCTGCCCAGGGCTCCCCAATGCCCTCAGCACCCCGTAACCCTCCGCACAGCCCCCTGCACCACCAGACATCCCAGCCTCCCTATATCCCTGGCACCCCCCATCTTCCCACAGGCCCCCCCCAATAAACCTAGCCCTCCTCAACCCCCCAGGACCAGCCCCATGGCTCCTGCACCCCCCCATCAGCCTGTCGCCCGGCTCTGGGACCATCCCTGGGGGACCCCTTCCCTGCGCCACCCCCTGGGGCTCACGTCACTGGGGTCAGCCCCGCGCCGGGGCTGACCCTCGGAGCCTGCAGCCCCCTGGGCCAGGCCGGGAGCCCCCTGCAGCGCGTTCCCCTGGGTGGGACATTGGGGGAGACTCACCCCCCCAGTGGGAGCCATGACCCCACCCCCGAGGCGGCAGTGACCTGGGCGGGTTCTTGGGGGTCCGGACACAGGTCGAATGCCTGGAGTGACCCCGGAGAAGGGAAATTACAGCACAGTCCAGCTGGGGCGGCCCTGCCCCCCCCCCGTGAGACCCTGTCCAGCCACCCCCCGCCCCTCCCAGCCCTTCGTCCTCCAGCTGCTCACCCCGCCCGGCGTCCTGCGGAGGGCCGGCCCCGGTACCAAGTGTACGGGTCATCGTCTTCTGGGACCCCCACCCCTGGGACCCCCAGGGAGAGCCTGTCACAGGGCGATGCTCTGGACCTGCTCCCCACAAAGCCAGGCAGGACTTTGGGGAGCCTCCTCTCCCTCGGAGCAGACCGTCTTCAGGGCATGGAGCTCACACGGCTTCACCTCCTGGGTCTCTCCTGGGAGCATTCAGCCTCCCCTGCCCCACTTCTCCCATCCCGGGCCAAAGGTGTCACCTGGTCACACCCCCGTCCCGGGTCTCCGGTTACACAGGTGCAACACCACCCCCCCCGTAATTCCCACCCTCGAGATATGGATGCAGCACACAGGGAAACTGAGGCACGGCCTGTATTAGTACGGGACAGTAAGACTCACATGCAATATAACAAGATGAAGAAACCCCTGCTTGGCCTCAGAGCCCTGCCTCACTAGGACCCCGGAGACCCGTAGCCCCAGGCCTGGAGCTCTGGGTCTGGGCAGAAAACACCCCCACACACACCTAGTAACCAGGCACCACATCGGGAAACCGAGGCACACACAGTAGTCATCCAAAATATAAAAGATTCCCACTTTGTCACCCCCACCCCGCTGAGCCCCATGGGCCCCCAGCTCCGCAGTCAGCCCATGGCCCCTTCCTGCTCCCGCCCAGCCTGTGCCCTCTCCGCAGATCGGCGTGTGGCACTCGAACAGGACGCTGGCCATGAACACCACCACGCTGGCCATGGACGTCTCCGAGAGCCTGGCGAACAAGACCCTCATTGTCACCACCATCCTGGTGAGCCCGGCACAGGGGGTGGGGTCTGCGGGAAGCCCAAGGGTGGGGCGGGGGCTGCCTCCGGACTATCTGGGGAACCTCACAGCGCCGCAGGGCTCCGCTGGGGAAGCTCGCAGGGCACTGTGCGGGGAAGCTCACAGAGCCGCAGGGCACCGCTGGGGAAGCTCGGAGGGCACTGTACAGGGAAGCTCACAGCGCCGCAGGGCACCGCTGGGGAAGTTCGCAGGGCACTGTGCGGGGAAGCTCACAGAGCCGCAGGGCACCGCTGGGGAAGCTCGCAGGGCACTGTGCGGGGAAGCTCACAGCGCCGCAGGGCACCGCTGGGGAAGCTCGCAGGGCACTGTACGGGGAAGCTCACAGCGCCGCAGGGCTTCGCTGGGGAAGCTCGCAGCCGGCACTGACCCCCCCGCCCCCGCAGGAGAACCCCTACGTGATGCGCAGGGCCGGGGCGCAGGCCCCGGGGGGTGCCGGGGAGCAGTACGAGGGATTCTGCGTCGACATGCTCCACGAACTCGCCGGGATCCTCAAGTTCCGCTTCCAGCTGCGGCTGGTGGAGGACGGGCTGTACGGGGCACCCGAGGCCAACGGCTCCTGGACCGGCATGGTGGGCGAGCTCGTCAACCGGGTACGGCCCCGGGGCGCGGGGGGGGGGGGTGGTTCTCGCTGCACGAGGCCGACCTGGCGATGGGAGGGGGCAGTGGGGTGTCAGGTGGGCAGTGTGGGGGGAGGGGGAGCAGTGGGAGGTCAGAGGCAGCAGAGGGCTCAGGGGCAGGGGGGTGTCACAGGGGGCAGCGGAGGGGTCGGAAGGGCAGTCAGGGGACAGTGGGGGGTCAGAGGCAGTGGGGGGGTCACAGGGGGCAGCAGAGGGGTCGGAAGGGCAGTCAGGGGGCAGTGGGGGGTCGGGGGGAAGCCGGGGGTCGGGGGCAGTGGGGGGGTCACAGGGGGCAGCAGAGGGGTCGGAAGGGCAGTCAGGGGGCAGCAGGGGGTCAGAGGCAGAGGGGGGGTCACAGGGGGCAGCAGAGGGGTCGGAAGGGCAGTCAGGGGGCAGTGGGGGGTCGGGGGGAAGCAGGGGGTTGGGGGCAGCGGGGGGGGTCACGGGGCAGCGGGGGGGTCGGAAGGGCAGTCAGGGGGCAGCAGGGGGTCAGAGGCAGAGGGGGGGTCACAGGGGGCAGCGGGGGGGTCGGAAGGGCAGTCAGGGGGCAGTGGGGGGTTGGGGGCAGCGGGGGGGTCACAGGGGGCAGCGGGGGGTCAGAGGCAGCGGGGGGGTCACAGGGGGCAGCAGAGGGGTCGGAAGGGCAGTCAGGGGGCAGTGGGGGGTCGGGGGGAAGCAGGGGGTCGGGGGCAGCGGGAGGATCAGAAGCAGTGGGGAGTTGGGGGGCCCCTCTCACCCCCGGCTCTCTCTGCAGAAGGCCGACCTGGCCGTAGCCGCCTTCACCATCACGGCGGAGCGGGAGAAAGTGATCGACTTCTCCAAACCCTTCATGACGCTGGGGATCAGCATCCTCTACCGGGTGCACATGGTACGGGGGTCTGGGGGGGGTCCGGGGGGACCCGGGGGGGGTCTGGGAGGGACTGGGGGGACCCGGAGGCCACGGGGGGGGGGTCCTGGGGGGCTTCAGAGCAAGGGGGACACTCAGATGAGGGGAGCTCCCAGAGGGAGGGGGGTCTTGGGGGGTCTGGGGGGGTTCAGTCCCAGGGGGACGCTCAGCCCCTCCCGTCTCCCACCTCTAGGGCCGCAAGCCCGGCTACTTCTCCTTCCTGGATCCCTTCTCGCCGGCCGTCTGGCTGTTCATGCTCCTGGCCTACCTGGCCGTCAGCTGCGTCCTCTTCCTGGCTGCCCGGTAACGGGACGAGTGGGGGGCTGGGTGGGGGGTGGGGGGATGTAGGGGGGCCGGCAGGGACATGGGGGACAGGGACGGGGGGGACGGGGATGTGGGGAACAGGGGGACTGGGGGACAGTGATGGGGGGATGGGACGGGGGGACGGGGACGTGGCGGCGGGGACGGGGGGCAGCGGGGACGGGGCAGGGATGGGGGGACGGGAACATGGCAGCAGGGACGGGGGGCAGTAGGGACGGGGGATGGGTACATGGGGAACAGGGATGTGGGGGGACGGGGACGTGGCGGCAGGGACGGGGGGCAGCGGAGACAGGGGGGCAGGGACGGGGGGCAGCGGGGACAGGAGGCAGGGACGGAGGGCAGCGGGGACGGGGGGCAGGGACGGGGGGCAGCAGGGACAGGAGCCAGGGACGGGGGGACGGGGACGTGGCATCAGGGACGGAGGGCAGCGGGGACAGGAGGCAGGGACGGAGGGCAGCGGGGACGGGGCGGCAGGGACGGGGGGCAGCGGGGACAGGGGGCAGGGACGGGGGGCAGCGGGGACGTGGCATCAGGGACAGAGGGCAGCGGGGACAGGGGGCAGGGACGGAGGGCAACGGGGACGGGGGCGGCAGGGACGGGGGGGCAGCGGGGACAGGGGGCAGGGACGGAGGGCAACGGGGACGGGGGCGGCAGGGACGGGGGGGCAGCGGGGACAGGAGGCAGGGACGGGGGGGCAGCGGGGACAGGGGGCAGGGCCGGGGGCCAGCAGGGACAGGGGGCAGGGATGGGGGGGCAGCGGGGACAGGAGGCAGGGACGGAGGACAGGGGGCAGCGGGGACAGGAGGCAGGGACGGAGGGCAGCGGGGACGGGGGCGGCAGGGACGGGGGGCAGCGGGGACAGGGGGCAGGGATGGGGGGACGGGGACGGGGCGGCAGGGACGGGGGAGGGGTATGTGGGGAACAGGGATGTGGGGGGACGGGGACGTGGCGGCAGGGACGGAGGGCAGCGGGACAGGGGGCAGGGACGGGGGGCAGGGTGCCCAGCGCCCCCCCACTCACTGCCCCTGTCCCCCAGGCTGAGCCCGTACGAGTGGTACAACCCCCACCCCTGCCTGCGGGGGCGCCCCCATGTCCTGGAGAACCAGTACAGCCTTGGCAACAGCCTCTGGTTCCCCATCGGCGGCTTCATGCAGCAAGGGTCCGAGGTGCTGCCCCGGGCCCTGTCCACGCGCTGCGTCAGCGGGGTCTGGTGAGTGCCGGGGGCCGGAGGGGGGGCCTGGAGCCCCGTGCTTTGGGGGTGGCAGCGGGGAGTCTTGGGGGGCTGGAGCCCTGCGCTCTGGGGGTCTCGGGGGCTGGTCCCTGACCCCGCGGGCTCTCCGCCAGGTGGGCCTTCACGCTGATCATCATCTCGTCCTACACGGCCAACCTGGCGGCCTTCCTGACGGTGCAGCGCATGGAGGTGCCGGTCGAGTCCGCCGACGACCTGGCCGACCAGACCAACATCGAGTACGGCACCATCCACGCCGGCTCCACCATGACCTTCTTCCAGGTGAGCCCTGGAGCCCGCTGGGTCCCTCACTGCCGACCCCCGGGCCCCCCGGCGCCCCTCACTGCCGACCCCCAGCTGTCTCCCCCCCCCGACGCCCCTCACTGCCAACCCCCAGCCCCCGGTACCCCGGCACCCCTCACTGCCGACCCCCAGCCCCCGGGCCCCCCGGCGCCTCTCACTGCCAACCCCCAGCCCCCGGTACCCCGGCACCCCTCACTGCCGACCCCCAGCCCCCGGGCCCCCCGGCGCCTCTCACTGCCGACCCCCAGCTCCCGGGCCCCCCGGCGCCCCTCACTGCCGACCCCGGGCCCCCCGGCGCCCCTCACTGCCGACCCCCAGCTGTCTCCCCCCCCCGATGCCCCTCACTGCCGACCCCCAGCCCCCGGGCCCCCCGACGCCCCTCACTGCCGACCCCCAGCCCCCGGGCCCCCCAGCACCCCTCACTGCTGACCCCCAGCCCCCTGCCCCCCCCGGCGCCCCTCACTGCCGACCCGCAGCCCCTGCCCCCCCCAGCTCTGCCGGTGCCCCTCACTCCCGACCCGCAGCCCCTGCTGGCCCCGCCCTGGGCTCCCGCAGCTGTGCCAGGCCCGGCTCTCCCCTCCCGCAGAACTCGCGGTACCAGACCTACCAGCGGATGTGGAATTACATGCACTCCAAGCAGCCCAGCGTCTTCGTGAAGAGCACGGAGGAGGGAATCGCCCGGGTGCTGAATTCCAGATACGCCTTCCTGCTGGAGTCCACCATGAACGAGTACCACCGGCGCCGGAACTGCAACCTCACCCAGATCGGGGGGCTGCTGGACACCAAAGGCTACGGCATCGGCCTGCCCCTGGGTAGGGCGGGGGCTGGGGGGCTCCATCCCCGGGCGGGGGGGGGTCTGCATCAGCGACTCCTGGGGGCTGGTGGGGGGCTCGCGGGGAGGGGTCTCTTCTAGGGGTGTCTCGGGGGGAGGGACAGGTCAGGGCTGTGTGCGGGGATGTATGGGGGGCCGAGGGTGTTCCCCCACATGGGGCTGGGACGGGGGGTTGTTGGGGTCAGGCTGGTCTCTCCGGAGGACGGAGGTGGGGGGCAGAGGCTGGTCTCCGAGCTGGGAGCTCATGTCCCTTCCCAGGCGGGTCTGTGGGCGCCGGCGCTGGGCGTCGTCCCCAGCGGTATCCAACGGGTCGGCTCTGGTGCCCCCCGGAGCGGCACCTCCCTGGCGCGGTCAAAGGGCCCTGCTGCCCCTCGGTCCCTTCTTGCGACGCAAGCGACCCCCCTCGGCGGTTCCAGCGCAGTCTGGGCTGGAACACGGAGCTGGATCGCGCCCGGGGCTGCGGGATTTCCGGCAGCGCAGACCAGGGTCCCACACGCCTGGGACAGGGCCACGGTCCGGCGCCGGCTCTGTAAGAACTGTAAACCCAGAACCTAGGAGAGGGACAGACTCAAATTCCCCCTCGTGGGAGCGGCAGCCCGAGCCCCCGCCCGGTCCCGACGCCAAGAAGCCAGCGCCAGGCTGCTCCCAAAGGGGCATTGACTGGTTGGCCCCGGGAAGGTGCCCGCAGATGCCCCACCTAGGGCGAGCCATGGAGAGGAGCCTGCCCTGGCCGTGCCTCCTGCCCTCCCAGCACCATCTGCCCCGAATTGTGACCCACAAGGGCCAGCTCCGGGGGACAGGTCCCGGTCCTGGGCAAGCCAGCAATGGGGGTGCAGCACCCCCTGCCTCCTCACGGGGCCCGACCCCACAGCGTCGCTCGCTGCCCGGGCACCACAGGGAGGCTGGCCCGGGAGGGGCACGCGGGTCTACCCAGCCCTGGCATACGGGGGAGGCGCCTGTGGGTCTCGCCGGCTCGGGACGGATCGTAGGGGTGGTTCCCAGCTGGATCCAGGAGAACCGCTTCAGGGCTTCGCAGCACCCAGGCTCTGGGACGCCCCATCAGCATAGCCAGGGGCTGCCGGACGCTCCGGGGGAATGTGGGACTTGTGTGGCTCAGACGCGGCCCCTCATGTCACGGCTGCGTCGGGGCGTGTCCCAGGCTGGCGCTCACACTGCCCCGGCAGTGGCGCTGCTCACCGACGGGACGGGACTGTCCCGGAGTCCCCGGGCGATGCTCTGGGACTGCTCCCCACAAAGCCAGGCAGGACTCTGGGGAGCCTCCTCTCCCTCGGAGCAGACTGTCTTCAGGGCAAGGAGCTCACACGGCTTCACCTCCTGGGTCTGACCTTGGAGCATTCAGCATCTGCCCCTCCGTGCGCTTCCCACAGCGAGTCCGCCCCGGCGGGGTCCTGGGGAAACCAGAGGGTCCTGCACCCCCACTTCGCAGTCAGACGTGACTCTCAGCCAGCCAGTAACACAGAGGTTTATTAGATGACAGGAACACGGTCTAAAACAGAGCTTGTAGGTACAGCGGCGAACGGGACCCCTCGGCCGGGTCCATTATGGGGTTCAGAGAGCCAGACACCCCCGTCTGCCCTCACTCCTAGTCCCCAGGTAGCTCCAACTCTGAAACCCCTCTAGCCCCTCCTCCTCTGGGCTTTGTCTCTTTCCTGGGCCAGGAGGTCACCTGATCCCTTTGTTCACCTTTAGCTATTTCCTTGCAGGGGGGAAGGGCCTTGGCCATTTGTTGCCAGGGAGACAGAGTGTCAGTGATTTATAAAAAGAAGAACAGGAGTACTTGTGGCACCTTAGAGACTAACAAATTTATTAGAGCATAAGCTTTCGTGGACTACAGCCCACTTCTTCGGATGCATGTCCACGAAAGCTTATGCTCTAATAAATTTGTTAGTCTCTAAGGTGCCACAAGTACTCCTGTTCTTCTTTTTGCGGATACAGACTAACACGGCTGTTACTCTGAAATCAGTGATTTATGCGCACTGGCCTTTCCCCACCACCTAGAGACTTAAGAAATGCATAGGGGAAACTGAGGCACCCACACAGTATTCAGAGGAAACATTAAGAACAGTCCCACTTCGTCACATCTCTCCCCCCTTCGAGACTGAACTGAGCAGGGTCACTTTAGCCAGTGACCTGGGGAAGTTCGAACCCACCAACGTTCCCATGGATGCCCCAACATCCCTCCCATTCCTTGGTGGGAGTTACCTCAGGCCCTTCCAGTTTCACATCCTCCTGTGGGTCTGTTGTGCTTGATGGCACTTGCAGGCTGCATGTGGGAAGGTTTATGCAGCCCGTGCCCTTTTGCCACCCCAATGCCCCTGGGGTCTAAACTGGGATTGGGTCTTTTCCCAGCGCTCCAGTCTGGAGGGCTGCAATTCGAGCTCTCGGTTAAGAGCCCCCATCTTGACCTTGGCCCCCCTCTGAACAGGTGTCTCTGTCCCCAGCAGCTCGGCCTCAGCCCCTTGCATGTGACGCCGCCCAAAACAATACAGCGGCAGCTTTCTAAGGGCCTGCCCCGTGGCCGGGCATTTCCTCTCTGAGGCCGCATAGTTCTGCTCCTGGGGCAGCCGTTTCTTGCTCAGGTACCCAGTGGGGTGTCTCCCACCCTCAGCATCGGTTTGCATCAGCACCGTGCCCAGCCCTGCGTCTGAGGCGTTGGTGAACACTGCAAAGGGCTTGGCAAAGTCTGGGTTTACCAGATTTACCGGGCCCTGGATTAGAGCCTCCTTCAGTATACAGAGAGCCCTCTGGCCCTGCTCGGTCCGGACCCCCTCGTCTGGCTTACCCCTCTCACATAGCTCAGGGAGGGGGGCAGCTAGGGGGCTAATGTGAAGTACAAACCTCCGGTAGCACCCCGCCATCCTGATAAAGGCCTGGACTTGTTTCTTGGGCTGGGGAATGGGCCAATCTCTGATCATCTCCACCTTGCACTTTTCAGCTTTTACCGTCAGTCCTGCCTCCTGGAGGCAGCCCAGCCCCCTCGTCACCTGGGACACCTGTTCCTCCCAGGTCTGGCTACAGACACACACGTCATCGACATACGCCAGGGCCAAGTTCTCCATCCCCCTCAGCTTGTCTAGAATCTCCCCAGGCCTAGGCGTGGGGCAGGCATCAGACATGGTGATGGCTTTAAGCTTCCGATAGTCCCCACAAAACCAGATCATCCCGTCTCCCTTGGGGGCCAGCCCCACGGGTGAGGCCCACGGGCTGTTGAACGGCTGGATCACATCTAAAGCCAGCATGTCCTTGACCTCTCTCTCCAGGTTCTGGGCTGCTTTCCCAGTGACTCTGAATGGGGAACACCTGATGGGGAGATTGGCTCCCACCTCAGGGAAGAGATCCACCAGGGGGTCTTCCCCCTTCTCCTCCCAATCTTCCCTTTCCAGGTCCAGGGGTCCCCTCACTCTCCTCCCATACAGCAGCTCAAACGGGAAGAACCCGGTGGATTCCTGGGGCACCACCAGCTGCCTCCCGATTCCCCCCAGTTCTCCTTCCCCTTGGGGAGCCCATTCCCAGTACAGGAAGCCCTTCTCCCACCGGACTCTGTCCCTGCAGCCTTCCCCAAGGGGGTTTGCAGCTCTGTGGGCAGCAAGTTCCCTCAGCTTCTCCAAGGAGGGATCCCTCTGCAGCTCGGTCGGGAATTCAGCGGCTGGGGAAGGGAGTGGGACCTGCTCCCTCTCGCTGGCTGGGCCTGGGGTCACAGCCCCTCTGAGCCCTGTCCCTGGTAGCTCCCTCCCTGCTGTGTAATCACTTCCCAGCAGCACGTCTGGACCAGGCAAACCAGGTTGGCAGCCGACCTGCCCTGCCTGGGTGTCCCCCCACTCAGCTGGGGTCTCAGCTCCCACCGTGCCCAGCACTGTCCCTGTTGTCCCAGTGGGGGCAGGCAGCGAGCTCTCTGCTCTGGTCACAGCATCAGAGCCAGCGTGAGCCCCCTCTCCGGTGTGCAGGGGGGCGGGGAGCATCTCTCCCCCCACTCAGCCCCAGGGGTCTGGTCACAGGCAGGCAGGTATCCTGAGCCCAGCAGCCCCTCCCTCCTGCCAGCCAGGTCATTTGCATTTTCAATGACCATTTCCATCTTATCCAATTGGTTCCCTGGATTTAAATTCAAATCCTCGGCCGTTACAGGAGCGGGGCCTGGATCCTGTCCCAAAGAGACACAGTCACCCCCCAACAGGACCTCACAGCCGAGATCCTGGAGAACCCCAATGACCAGCCAGCCCGACCCCTCCTGGGTCTGCACAGGGATCTGGGCCATAGGCAGGGCGAGGGCCTTCATCCCGGGGACCTTCACTCAGGTCACAGCCCCTCAGCATCTGCGGCTGCACCACCCGAGGCCTGACAACAGTTCTCTCTGTCCCAGGGTCTCCCCACCCCAGGCATGTCCCCCATTGACCCCCACCTTCCGCTCCCATTGGGGGTCCGAGGGGCCTGAGCCCAGGAGGCTCCACATAGAGATATAGGCCGGGGCCAGGAGTGGGAGCCTGTTCACCTCCCCACACATCTGGCTGACAGCGTCTATGGCCTTGGGACCCAGCAAGGGAGCTAGATACCGGGGCTTCTCCGCGGGGTCCCCCTGGTTCAAACCACCCGCCGGTGTGGTGGGCGTCCACATCCCCCCCCTCCTTAACCAGGGGCAGCAATTTAGTATCGAGGTTCCCTGCGGAACTGGCAGTCCGGGGTCTATCCCCACTCACCCCCGGGGAGCCCCCTATGCCTCTCCGCTCCACCAGCGCCAGTCCATGCTGCCGCTGCTTCTCCTGCAGCTTTTCCTCGGGCTCTCTCTCTCTCTCACGGTCCTCTCGCTCTCTCGGACTCAGCTCCAGTCCCATCCGTCTCCGATCCCCTGATGGGGAACCCGAGCGTGAAGACCCCCGTCCGGTTGGGGACCAGACTCTCGGGGATGCCTGGCTACTTCTCCAGCTGCTCCCAGATCCTCTTGTAGCCCCATCTGGGTCAGGAATCTGCTCCTTAGAGCGGTCCTCATCCTCCAGCTGCACGATTAACTGGGCCTTAGTGAACTTCCCAATGCGTAACCCTCTCTTTGCACAGGATCACAATGTCCTTCTTGAGGAGATGGTGATAGACCATCACTCCGCTGATCCCAAGTTGCTTTGGACTCACAGGCCCGTGTGCTGTCAGCTCCCCCACGGTTTCCAGGAAGAACCCCTAGTGTGCCAGCCCTTCTCGTGGTCACCACCTCTTTGCCAGGGTCGAGCTTCAGACTCCTCCGCCCTGGGACCGCTTGCTGCTATCCCCAGGGGAACCCTGTTACCGCAAACGCCCTTCTCTCTCCCAGGGTCGAGCGGCAAGCTCCTTCGCCCCTGGGACCGCTCGCTGCAGTCCTCAGGGGGACCCCGTTACTCCAACAGTCCTTCTCGCTGGTCACACACTCCTAGGGGTCAATTGCCCCCTGAAACCGTCCCTCTCTGAGCTTCAGCACGCCTGGTCCTCATTATCCCCCCTTTGTTTTACTGCTCCCCAGTCACTTACTGCAAGAAGCGCCATTCACGGGGTGCAGTACATCCCACCGCTGCCACCAGTTGTCACGGAGTCCCCGGGCGATGCTCTGGAACTGCTCCCCACAAAGCCAGTCAGGACTTTGGGGAGCCTCCCCTCCCTCGGAGCAGACCGTCTTCAGGGCAAGAAGCTCACACGGCTTCACCTCCTGGGTCTGACCTCGGAGCATTCAGCATATGCCCCTCCGTGCGCTTCCCACAGCGAGTCCGCCCAGGCGGGGTCCTGGGGAAGCCAGAGGGTCCTGCACCCCAACTTCGCAGTCAGACGTGACTCTCAGCCAGCCAGTAACACAGAGGTTTATTAGATGACAAGAACATGGTCTAAAACAGAGCTTGTAGGTACAGCAGCGAATGGGACCCCTCGGCTGGGTACATTCTGGGGTTCAGAGAGCCAGACACCCCCGTCTGCCCTCACTCCTAGTCCCCAGGTAGCTCCAACTCCCAAACTCCCTCAGCCCCTCCTTCTCCCGGCTTTGTCTCTTTCCTGGGCCAGGTGGTCACCTGATCCCTTTGTTCACCTTTAGCTATTTCCTTGCAGGGGGGGAAGGGGCCCTGGCCATTTGTTGCCAGGGAGACAGAGTATCAGTGATTTATGCACACTGGCCTTTCCCCACCACCTAGAGACTTAAGAAATGCATAGGGGAAACTGAGGCACCCACACAGTATTCAGAGGAAACATTAAGAACAGTCCCACTTCGTCACAGGGACGCCCCCAGACCCAGGAGAAATTAGCATCACCGAGCTCAGAGCAGCACGTCGGTCCGTACGGACAATCTGATCATGACGTGGCGGGGCCAGGATTGGGGTTCACCCGAGGCCCTTTCCCGGTCGGGCTCACAGATCCCCAATGCTCACGCCTGGCCCGTTCGCCCGGACACCTGGAGACCCGGCTTCTCCCCCCCGTGGACCCAGCTGCGGCCAGGCAGGAAATGCCCCCAGGTTTGCTCGTATCTGGGACACAGGCCCGGCTCTCTCTCGGACGCCGTCCGTGTGCCACGGGGAGGGAGACTGTGCGAGGCCTTTCCCCCCATGCCCCTTCTCCCACGACTCTGCTCCGGGCCAGGGCAGCCCCTGCTACACCTGTCGATAGATGCGCCCGTCAGCAACCAGCCCCAAGGCCGCGGGCTCGGCCCGGACCGCGGGACCCGTCACCGGGCGGCGAGGTGGCTCCGTGGCTGGGCGCGGCTCCGAGCGCCGTCCTGGGGAGCAGGAACCCGCCAGTCAGAGCAGCACGTCTGGCCAAGACAACGAGGGTTCCTGGTGGCCGTTCCCTCGGCTGGGGAGTCTCGGATCCGGGTCCCTTGCTGTTCGTCAG
The DNA here is from genome assembly GCA_037349215.1 of Graptemys geographica. Classification (NCBI taxonomy): domain Eukaryota; kingdom Metazoa; phylum Chordata; order Testudines; family Emydidae; genus Graptemys; species Graptemys geographica. The sequence goes on along the minus strand of JBAIFT010000116.1, from coordinate 924,043 downwards.
GCCAAGGTGTGACTCTGCCTACATCCCTACGGCGGGCGCAGGACCCAGGAGGTTTTCTTCCGGGCTCTGTCCGAAGCCGGAAGAACAGAGACTACGGATGTCAGCCGGGCACCGGCTTTGTACAGTGAAAGTGCTCAAGTCTCCGTCGCTGCCACGGACAGGATGGAAGGGAACCGAGTCAGCCCAGAGAATCTCCTCTTGGATCACGCCCTGCATCCACGTGGGCTGTCACAGACTCCCAGGTCGGGCCCGCTCCTGGCTCCGTGCGGGGAACCCCCTTCAGTGTGACAGCCCTTCTCGGGGGTCCACTCTCTCTCGGGGTCAGGCCCCTCCACCTCCTGGAGCCGCACCTCTCTGAGCCTTAGCACGTCTGTCTCTGCTGTGGGCCCCCTCAGGGAGTCCCCTCGCTCTGGACCACCGGGGCCTCCGCCCCTGAAGGGGTTGATGCAACCCTGTTCTCTAGCCCGGAGCGACTCTCAGCCAGCGAAACACAGGAGGGTTTATTGAGAGTTGAACCCAGCACAGGAAACTCTCCGGCCTCAGGCCTGGCCTCCCTCAGCCCAGCACATCCCAGTCTCTCTGCATCCAGGGGGGCTCTGCCTGCTCCCCCTCTCCAGCCCAGAGCCCCCCTGCTCCCCAGCTTGATGCTGAAAGGCAGGACCAGGAACTCGAAGAGCCCTATTGGGGTGGTGAAGGCGGACTTCGCCCTGGCCTCCGGGTCCAGAGGCACCTGCCAGTAGCCTTTAGTAAGATCCATGGTAGTAAGGTACCAGGCACCCCCCCAACTTGTCTAGGATCTCATCGGTCCTAGGCATGGGGTGGGCATCGGACACGGTAAAGGCACTGAGCTTCCAATAGTCCACACAGAACCGGATCAACCCGTCCTTCTTGGCGACCAGCTCCACGGGTGAGGCCCAGGGGCTGGCGGACGGCTGGATCACCCCTAAAGCCAGCATGTCCCCGACCTCTCTCTCCAGGGCCTGGGCTGTTTTCCCAGTGACCCTGAATGGGAACACCTGATGGGAGGGTTGGTTCCCGTCTCCACCCGATGGACAGCCAGGTTAGTGAGCCCAGGCCGGCTGGAGAACAGCTGCCGGTAGGAATGCAGCACGGCTCTGATCTCTGTCTGCTGGCCAGGGGTTAGCTGGTCTGAGAGGGGAATTGATTCTAGCGAGGGGTTAGCCCCAGCCTCAGGGAGGAGTCCCACCAGGGGTCCTCTCCTTTCTCCTCCCACTGCCCACACACAGCCAGCACCAACTTCTCCCTGTCCCAGTACGGCTTCATCATGTTGACGTGATACACCCGGTGGCTGTGAGCCCGGCTGGACAGTTCCACCACATAGTTCACCTCATTTACCTGTCTGCTGACCGTGAAGGGGCCGTCCCAGGCCGCTTGCCGCTTGTTCTTCCTCACGGGGATGAGGAGCATCACCTGATCCCCGGTAGCATATGAGCGGGCACGGGCTGAGCGGTCATACCAGACCTTCTGCTTCCTCTGGGCCCTGGCTAGGTTCCCCCTAGCCCAGCCCATGAGCTCCACGAGCTTTTCCCGGAAAGTCAGTACATACTCTACCACTGATTCCCCATCGGGAGAGGCCTTTCCCTCCCACTCGGCCCTCATCAAGTCCAGGGGACCCCTCACCCTCCTTCCGTACAGCAACTCGAACGGGGAGAACCCTGTGGATTCCTGGGACACGTCCCTATATGCGAACAGCAGGTGGGGTAAATACTTGTCCCAGTCCTGCGGGTGCTGGTCCATGAAGGTTTTCAGCATCCTCTTTAGGGTCCCATTGAACCTCTCCACTAGCCCGTTGGACTGAGGGTGGTAGCCTGAGGCCCAGGTGTGTCGGACCCCACACTTCTCCCACAAGCACTGGAGCAGGGTCGACATGAAGTTAGACCCCTGGTCTGTAAAGACCTCCTTGGGGAACCCCATTCTGCTGAAGATGGTCAGCAGCGCGTCTGCCACGGTGTCTGCCTTGATAGAGGACAAGGCCACCGCCTCGGGGTAGCGCGTAGCAAAATCTACCACCACCAGGATGTATTTCTTCCCTGACCGGGTCACCCTGCTGAGGGGCCCCACTATGTCCACGGCCCCCTCTGGAAAGGCTCCTCTATGATGGGCAAAGGTCTCAGCGGGGCTTTACACTTATCCTGGGCCTTCCCCACCCTCTGGCAGGAGTCACAGGACCTGCAATACTGTCGGACCGCGTCAAAGACCCCGGGCCAGTAAAAGTTCTGCAGCAGCCTCTGCCTGGTGCGCCGGATGCCCCGATGCCCCGAAAGGGGGATATCGTGGGCCAAGAACAACAGTTTGCGGCGGTACCTCTGGGGAACCACCAGCTACCTCCCGACTTTCCAAGATTCAGTTCGCCCTGAACCAGCCCATTCCCGGTACAGGACTCCCCTCTCCCACAGGAATCGCTCCCGGCAGTCCTCCCCCTGGGACCCAGCACTGTCGTGGCTAGTCAGGGCCCTCAGTTTCTCCAGGGAGGGATCCATCTGCAGCTCCGTTTGGAATTCAGCTGCTGGGTCTGAGGCTACAGCCCTGGCTGGTGGCGCCTCAGTTTCCCCACCCTGGGACGGGGGCTCCGGCCCAGGCCTGTCGAGCCCTACCCTCGGCGCTTCAGCCCCCTTCGGGAGGTCCCGCGCCCCTCACTGGCTCAGGCTCCGGGTAAGGACCAGGGCACTATGAGTGTCCTCCGGCCAGTTCTCCAAGTCATTCCCCATTAGCACCTCAGTAGGCAGGTGGTCGTGCACCCCAACCTCTTTGGGTCCCTCCTTACCCCCCATTTCAGGTGTATCCTCTCTACAGGCACCTTGACGGGGGGCCCAAACACTCCCCTCAGGGTCAGGTAGGCATTGGGCACCAGCTGGTCTGGGTCCACCACCTCGGACCGCGCCAGCGTCACTTCGGCACCCGTGTCCCAGAACCCCTGGACATGTCTCCCCCCCACCTCAATGGGGATGATGTGGTGATTGTTCCCTGGGGCCTGTCCCACGCTCACCCGGCGGATTGGGTACGGGTGCTCCGGACTGAGGCCCCGCCTTCCCCTGCTGGCCTGGCCTGGTGGTCCCCTTCCCTGGCACAGCCCTCTCGACTGCGGCCCCCTGGACCAGCTGTCCCGGAGTCCCTGGGCGATGCTCTGGAACTGCTCCCTACAAAGCCAGGCAGGACTCTGGGGAGCCTCCTCTCCCTCGGAGCAGACCGTCTTCAGGGCAAGGAACTCACACGGCTTCACCTCCTGGGTCTCTCCTGGGAGCATTCAGTATCTGCCCCTCCGTGCGCTTCCCACAGTGAGTCCGCCCAGGCGGGGTCCTGGGGCAGCCAGAGGGTCCTGCCCCCCCACTTCGCAGTCAGACGTGACTCTCAGCCAGCCAGTAAATCAGAGGTTTATTAGACGACAGGAACACGGTCTAAAACAGAGCTTCGTCACACCGACAGTGCCCCCTCCCGGTGGGCTTCCACCCAGTTGACATCCCGCGGGTTCTGCTTGGCCGCCATTTCCTTCATCTTCAGGCACTGGGCCACCTTGTGCCCCTTTTGGCCACAGTAATTACATTTCAGGTCCCTCAAGTCCCACCTTTGAGAGGGCTCGGGGTGACTCCCCTTCTGAGTCCCTGATGTGGGTCTCCCCACTGCCCCTGATCTACTGTCCGCAAACTCATCTGCCAGGGCCCCTGCATTGCGCAGATCTTTGGGCTTCCGGTCCACTAGCCACATCGTATGGTCCGGAGGGCAGATGTCATACAGCTGCTCCAACCCCACCAGGTTATACACGTCCTCTGCGGTAGTGGCCCCTGCGCCCTTCCCCCACTTGCGGAGATATTCCCCCAGCAAGTTGGTGACTTCCTTGTAAGAGACACCTGAGGCCTTGCGCACACCCCAGAATGGTTTCCTGTTCGCCTCGGGGGTCAGTTCAAACTTCAGCAGCAAAGCCTGTTCGAACAGGTCTAGTCCCCCGTCTCAACACCATCCATTTGGCTGAACGCCTGTATGGCTTTGGGACCCAGCCGGGGGGTCAGACAGCGAAGCCTGTCTGCGGGGTCAATCTGGTTCAGTTCACAAGCCTTCTCACAGGCTGTGAGAGGCATCAATATCCCCCCCGCCCCCGAACTGGGGCAGCAGTTTGGTGTCTAGATTCCCCACACCACTGGCGTCTCGGGGCCCTTCCCCACTTACCCCGCGGCAGGCCCTCTTGGCCCATCTCTCGTCCATCTCCAACTCGTGCTTCCGCTGTTCTGCACGGTCCGCTCGTTCTCTCTCTCTGTCCACCAGCCTCCACTCCTCCAGCTCCAGCTCCTTCGCTTCCAGCTGCAGCTCCAGTCTCCGCAGCTCCTCTAGGGAGGAACCGGACTGGGGTCTCCCTGTACTGACTGGGGAGTCAGGTCTGACCCACTCCCGGTCACTACACAGACTGCCCCCACGGCTACTCCCCGGCTCTCCGGGCACCCTGGGAGCCCCCCTGGGGTCTGGAGCCTGCACCTCAGACGGGTCATTCTCTACCAGCTGAGCAATCAGCCGCTCCTTAGTGACCCTCCCCACGCTCAGCCCCCTCCCCCTGCAGAGACGGGCCAGGTCGCTCTGACGGAGCTGGTTCTAGGCCATGTCCAGGCTGGTTCCGTTCAACACCCTCGTTCTACCGCTGGCAGCCACTCACTGCAAAGCCCCTGCGCCCGCACCGAACGTCTACAGGGTGCCTCCGCGAAACATCCCACTTCTGACACCACGTTGTCATGGACTAACAGATCGTGCCCACTCTTGGCCCCGTGCGGTCCGTGGGGGGTGCCCCTTTTAGTGAGACAGCCCTTCTCGGGGGTCCACTCTCTCTCGGGGTCAGGCCCCTCCACCTCCTGGATCCGCACCTCTCGGAGCCTTAGCACGTCTGTCTCTGCCATGAACCCCCTCAGGGAGTCCCCTCGCTCTGGACCCCCGGGGCCTCCACCCCCGAAGGGGTTGATGCAACCCTGTTCTCTAGACCGGAGTGACTCTCAGCCAGCATGAAACAGGAGGGTTTATTGAGAGTTGAACACAGCACAGGAAATTCTCAGGGCCTCAGGCCTGGCCTCCCTCAGCCCAGCACATCCCAGTCTCTCTGCATCCAGGGGGGCTCTGCCTGCTCCCCCCTCTCCAGCCCAGAGCCCCCCCACTCGCAGCTGGGCATCTGATACCCCAGGCCCCGCCTCTGTCCATTGTCTTCTCTCCAGGTAAACAGGGTCGTAAACCGGGGCCTCCTCTCCTTGCTTCTCCCTCTGGCTGGAACTGGCTGGTTCGGTCACTGGGTCCTCACTCTGCAGCCCATTGTCCGTCCACTGGCCAGAACCGGCTGCGTCTCCTCAGCTGGGCCTCTGGGTCACCAGGTCACCGGTCGCTGGGGTATCCATCCTCCCGGCCATCGGCTGGGTCCCCACGTCCTCTGCAAAACTCACTCCCTCTCCCCTCACCTCGTTAAACCAGTAACCCCCAGGGAAACTGAGTCCCACCCCCTCTGCATGCAACCCACTGGAAAAACCTAGAACTGCCCACTTGTCCCAGGCTGCGACCTGGCGAAGGTCTCGCCCCCGCTCTCGACGGCGCACGCCAGGATTGCCAGGGCTTGGCAGCCTGGTCCCGGCTGGACATGGGCCGGGCATCACCTGGTCGTCCATGCAGACCCGGTGGGCTGAGCCCGCCGCAGAGCCGCCGCACGAGGGCCGGGGGGTCACCTTGCGGGGAGGGAGACGTGCGGCACTTGCAGGAGCACAGTCGTTCCTGACCTTCCCGCTCGTGTCTGTTCCACATCCCGCCCCCGGCGGAGCTGCTGGCGAGAAGGGGCCGAGGGGGCAGTGGGGGCCCTTTTACCATGCCAGGGAGGTGCCGACCTGCCCGATACCGCTGGGGGGACTCCCGATGCCCGCGGCCCGCACAGACCCGCCTGGGAAGGGACACGACCACACAGCTTGGAGACCAACCGTGGGTCAGTGACCCGCTGCTGCCTTGGGGGCTCCCAGGGTGCAGGGGGTGGGGGGCAGTGGCTTGCAGGGGGGCAGAGTGGGCCATGTGGGGGGCAGAGGCTGTTCTCTTGGGAGGTTCTGGGGGGGCAGGGCGGGCCGAGGCTGTTCTCTTGGGGAGTTCTGGGGGGCAGGGGGCGGTGGCTTGCAGGGGGGCAGAGCAGGCCATGTGGGGGACAGAGGCCGTTCTCTTGGGGGTTCTAGGGGACAGGGCGGGCCGAGGCCGTTCTCTTGGGGGGTCCTGGGGGGCGGAAAGGCCGATGGGGGGCTGGGGGCAGCCCCCCGTGACCGCAGTGTCCTGACCCCCCGTTCCCCAGGCTCCCCGTTCCGGGACGAGATCACGCTGGCCATTCTACAGCTGCAGGAGAACAACCGGCTCGAGATCCTGAAGCGCAAGTGGTGGGAAGGGGGCAAGTGCCCCAAGGAGCAGGATCATCGGGCCAAAGGTGAGGGGGGCCGGGGGGGCGCTGCAGGCCCAGCTGGGCGGGGCCGGCAGTGTGTGTGGGGGTGCGGCCGGCCCCCCCCTGACCCCGTCTCTTCCCCCCAGGCCTGGGCATGGAGAACATCGGCGGCATTTTTGTGGTTCTCATCTGCGGACTCGTCGTTGCCGTCTTTGTGGCCGTCATGGAATTCGTCTGGGCCACGCGCCGCTCGGCGGAGACCGAGGAGGTGGGGAGCGCTGGGGCTCCGGGACAGGGAGGGAACCCAGGCGTCTGGTGCTGGAATGGGGGGGGGGGACTAAAGAACCCAGGTGGCTGGCGCTGGGAGGGGTGGCGAGGAAGGTACCCAGGCGTCCAGCACCAGGGGGTGGCGAGGAAGGAACCCAGGCGTCCGGCACCAGGGGATGGTGAGGAAGGTACCCAGGCGTCCAGCACCAGGAGGGGTGGCAAGGAAGGAACCCAGGTGTCCGGCACCGGGAGGGGTGGCGAGGAAGGAACCCAGGTGTCCGGTGCCAGGAGTGGTGGCGAGGAAGGAACCCAGGTGGCTGGCGCTGGGAGGGGTGGCGAGGAAGGTACCCAGGCGTCCGGCACCAGGGGGTGGCGAGGAAGGAACCCAGGCGTCTGGCACCAGGGGATGGTGAGGAAGGTACCCGGGTGTCCAGCACCAGGAGGGGTGGCAAGGAAGGAACCCAGGCGTCCGGCACCAGGGGGTGGCGAGGGAGGAACCCAGGCGTCTGGCACCAGGGGATGGTGAGGAAGGTACCCAGGCGTCCAGCACCAGGAGGGGTGGCAAGGAAGGAACCCAGGCGTCCGGCACCAGGGGGTGGTGAGGAAGGAACCCAGGCGTCCAGCACCAGGAGGGGTGGCAAGGAAGGAACCCAGGTGTCCGGCACCGGGAGGGGTGGCGAGGAAGGAACCCAGGTGTCCGGCGCCAGGAGGGGTGGCGAGGAAGGAACCCAGGCGTCCGGGACCCTGACCCCTGCTCTCCCCCCAGCTCTCGGTGTGCCAGGAGATGCTGCGGGAGCTGCGCCAGGCCGTGTCGTGCCGGAAGCCCACGCGGTCTCGGCGGCGCCGGCGGCCCCCAGCCCGGGCGGGCCTGGCCCTGCGCGCCGTGCGCGAGATGCGGTTCAGCAACGGGAAGTTGTACGCGGCGCCCCCGGCGGCCGAACCCGCCCCCCAGCGCCTCCTGGAGGAGCCCGCCCGGCCCTGCACCCACATCCGCATCTGTCACGAGTGCCGGCGCATCCAGACTCTGCGGGGGGGGCCCCCCACCCCCCGCCGGCCCCCGCCCCCTGAGGAGGGCACCCCACGCCGGGGGGGGCCCCGGGACCTGACTGAGCAGGAATGACCCCCCCGCGGCCTTCGCCCCTTAGACATGTACGCTGTGCGTATGCCAGGACTCCGGGGCCGGGACCCTGGGGCATCGTCCCCACCGGCGGCAGCACCCGGGGTCGGGGGGCAGAGCCCTCAGGGCCAGCTGAAATTGACCCCCCCCTTGTGCCTCCAGCCCCTACAACCGCGCAGCCCCCCGCGCCCCCACCTGCCCGGAACCGGGGAGGCGCCGGGGCTGGGGTCAGGTGCTTTCGGAAACGTGCCAGCGACGGACCAGGACAGACCCCCCCCCACGAAAGAGGGGGCCAGAGCCAGGGCTGCGGGATCCCGGGGGGGCAGGAACTCAGGGTGTCCCAGCCGCTGAGCCGAGGGGAACCGGCCCCAGGACCCGCGTGGGGGGAGCCGCCCACAGCCCGGCCGGAGCAGCAAGCGGGACGGCTGCGGGGGGGGGGGGTCTGGGCCCCCCGGCTCCGTTTCTTTTCCTTTTGTTTCCGTCTTTTTGTTCTTTTTGGAGAAATTTCTATAGAACCAAAACAGGAGAATCCGAGCGAGGCCGAGGGAATAAAACCGACCGGAGACTTTTACCAGCGATGCCAGATGCTTTGTTAGCCGGTGCCCCACACTCCCGACCCACAGCCCCCAGCCGTGCCGGCGCCCCTCGCTCCCGACCCGCAGCCCCCCGCTGTGCCGGCGCCCCTCACTCCCGACCCACAGCCCCCAGCCATGCCGGCGCCCCTCGCTCCCGACCCGCAGCCCCCCGCTGTGCCGGCGCCCCTCACTCCCGACCCGCAGCCCCCCGCTGTGCCGGCGCCCCTCGCTCTCGACCCGCAGCCCCCAGCTGTGCCGGCGCCCCTCGCTCCCGACCCGCAGCCCCCTGCCACCCCGGCGCCCCTCGCTCCCGACCCGCAGCCCCCCGCTGTGCCGGCGCCCCTCACTCCCGACCCGCAGCCCCCCGCTGTGCCGGCGCCCCTCGCTCTCGACCCGCAGCCCCCCGCTGTGCCGGCGCCCCTCGCTCCCGACCCCAAGGGGCTGAGTTCAGGGCGCATCAAGCCCCCCCAGTGTGGCTGCCGGGGGGCGGGGCCCGGGCTGAGTTTGCCGGTCTCAGCACCTGCCCCGGGGGCACATGGCCCGATGGGGCTTTTAACGCCCCAGTTCACAGGGAAGGGGAAGGAACGAGGCGTCCGGGGCACCTCAGAGACGGACAGTGACTGGCTACAGCCCACTTCATGGGATGCCTGGACTGGCCCATCGGGGGGGGGGGGCTCCAGCCACAGCGCATGGAAGGGGGGACTTGTCCTACCCCCCCGAGAGGCCAAGTGACGTGGTAACCAAGGGAGCCCAGTGCAGACAGTCTGACAAGGGGCGTGAGACTGTTTACATGGGGAGATGGAGTCCATGTGTGTGATGGCTCAGTCCCGCCTCTATGCAAATTAGCCCGGGCAATGGCATGAAATGACGCCCTTGGGCCAACCCAAAACGCGGGGGGGGGGGGGGGATGAGACCTGGGACCGGATTGACCCAACTGTGGGGGGATTGAAAGGTGAGAGGACCGACCCATCTGAGGGGGGACGGGGGGAGATGTGGACCGGACCGACCCATCTGAGGGGGGGACGGTGGGACCGGACCGACCCATCTGAGCACGGGGGGAGGGGTTGAACCTCCCGGGCACAGAGGTCCCAAACCGGAAGCTGCGATGCTCCATCATGGCCACCAGGTGGCGCCCGGCTCCCACCAGCTCAGCCCCCCCCCGCGAGGCACCACCTCGCCCTGCCTCAGCCTCCAGCTTCCCCCAGAAGAGCCGAGAGCACCTGCCCCCCCCCACTGAGCCGGGGGGGCCGGGCTGGGCTAACGGGGGGCTGCGGGTCGGGAGTGAGGGGCACCGGCGGAGCTGGGGGGGGGCTGGGCTGGCAGGGGCTGCGGGTTGGGAGTGAGGGGCACCGGCAGAGCTGGGGGGGCTGGGCTGGCAGGGGCTGCGGGTCGGGGGTGAGGGGCACCGGCAGAGCTGGGGGGGGCAGGGCTGGGCTGGCAGGGGCTGCGGGTCGGGAGTGAGGGGCACCGGCAGGGCTGGGGGGGGGCTGGGCTGGCAGGGGCTGCGGGTCGGGAGTGAGGGGCGCCGGCGGAGCTGGGGGGGCTGGGCTAGCAGGGGGCTGCGGGTCGGGAGTGAGGGGCACCGGCGGAGCTGGGGGGGGGGCTGGGCTGGCAGGGGCTGCGGGTCGGGAGTGAGGGGCACCGGCAGAGCTGGGGGGGGCAGGGCTGGGCTGGCAGGGGCTGCGGGTCGGGAGTGAGGGGCACCGGCAGGGCTGGGGGGGGGCTGGGCTGGCAGGGGCTGCGGGTCGGGAGTGAGGGGCGCCGGCGGAGCTGGGGGGGGCTGGGCTAGCAGGGGGCTGCGGGTCGGGAGTGAGGGGCACCGGCGGAGCTGGGGGGGGGGCTGGGCTGGCAGGGGCTGCGGGTCGGGAGTGAGGGGCACCGGCAGAGCTGGGGGGGGCAGGGCTGGGCTGGCAGGGGCTGCGGGTCGGGAGTGAGGGGCACCGGCAGGGCTGGGGGGGGGCTGGGCTAGCAGGGGGCTGCGGGTCGGGAGTGAGGGGCACCGGCGGAGCTGGGGGGGGGGCTGGGCTGGCAGGGGCTGCGGGTCGGGAGTGAGGGGCACCGGCAGAGCTGGGGGGGGGCAGGGCTGGGGGGGGGCTGGGCTGGGGGCAGGGCTGGGCTGGCGGGGGCTGGGGGTCGGGAGTGAGGGGCACCGGCAGGGCTGGGGGGGGCTGGGCTGGCAGGGGCTGCGGGTCGGGAGTGAGGGGCACCGGCGGAGCTGGGGGGGGGCTGGGCTGGCAGGGGCTGGGGGTCGGGAGTGAGGGGCACCGGCGGAGCTGGGGGGGGCTGGGCTGGCAGGGGCTGCGGGTCGGGAGTGAGGGGCACCGGCGGAGCTGGGGGGGGGGCTGGGCTGGCAGGGGCTGCGGGTCGGGGGTGAGGGGCACCGGCAGAGCTGGGGGGGGCTGGGCTGGCAGGGGCTGCGGGTCGGGGGTGAGGGGCACCGGCAGAGCTGGGGGGGCAGGGCTGGGCTGGCAGGGGCTGCGGGTCGGGAGTGAGGGGCACCGGCAGGGCTGGGGGGGGGCTGGGCTGGCAGGGGCTGCGGGTCGGGAGTGAGGGGCGCCGGCGGAGCTGGGGGGGGGCTGGGCTGGCAGGGGCTGGGGGTCGGGAGTGAGGGGCACCGGCAGGGCTGGGGGGGGGCTGGGCTGGCAGGGGCTGCGGGTCGGGAGTGAGGGGCGCCGGCGGAGCTGGGGGGGGCTGGGCTAGCAGGGGGCTGCGGGTCGGGAGTGAGGGGCACCGGCGGAGCTGGGGGGGGCAGGGCTGGGCTGGCAGGGGCTGCGGGTCGGGAGTGAGGGGCACCGGCAGGGCTGGGGGGGGCTGGGCTGGCAGGGGCTGCGGGTCGGGAGTGAGGGGCGCCGGCGGAGCTGGGGGGGGCTGGGCTAGCAGGGGGCTGCGGGTCGGGAGTGAGGGGCACCGGCGGAGCTGGGGGGGGGCTGGGCTGGCAGGGGCTGCGGGTCGGGAGTGAGGGGCACCGGCAGAGCTGGGGGGGGCAGGGCTGGGCTGGCAGGGGCTGCGGGTCGGGAGTGAGGGGCACCGGCAGGGCTGGGGGGGGCTGGGCTAGCAGGGGGCTGCGGGTCGGGAGTGAGGGGCACCGGCGGAGCTGGGGGGGGGGCTGGGCTGGCAGGGGCTGCGGGTCGGGAGTGAGGGGCACCGGCAGAGCTGGGGGGGGGCAGGGCTGGGGGGGGGCTGGGCTGGGGGCAGGGCTGGGCTGGCGGGGGCTGGGGGTCGGGAGTGAGGGGCACCGGCAGGGCTGGGGGGGGGCTGGGCTGGCAGGGGCTGCGGGTCGGGAGTGAGGGGCACCGGCAGGGCTGGGGGGGGGCTGGGCTAGCAGGGGGCTGCGGGTCGGGAGTGAGGGGCACCGGCGGAGCTGGGGGGGGGGCTGGGCTGGCAGGGGCTGCGGGTCGGGAGTGAGGGGCACCGGCAGAGTTGGGGGGGGCAGGGCTGGGCTGGCAGGGGCTGCGGGTCGGGAGTGAGGGGCACCGGCGGAGCTGGGGGGGGGCTGGGCTAGCAGGGGGCTGCGGGTCGGGAGTGAGGGGCACCGGCGGAGCTGGGGGGGGGGCTGGGCTGGCAGGGGCTGCGGGTCGGGAGTGAGGGGCACCGGCAGAGCTGGGGGGGGCTGGGCTAACGGGGCTGTGGATCGGCTGTGAGGGGCACTGGCGGAGACGGGGGGCGGGGGGGGGGGGAGGGAACCTTCCTCAGCATTTCCTGCTCTCAGGTGAGGCGGTTTCAGTTGCCAGTCAGCAGAACCAGGCCGGAGCTGGCGCCGGGGCCCTTCCCCACGGGGGGGCGGTTCCCATTTGGCCCCAGGGCCTGGCTGGCTGACGGGGGCTTTGGGCCCCATGAGCTCACTGAGTTGGCAGGGTCTCAGCCCGTTCCCAGCAGGCGCAGGGCCCCCATCGTCACGGGGGGGCTGGCAAATAGCTAAGGGAGGCAGCTGAGTGCCCCCCCCATTACCCCCACCCCGTGTCCCTCATCAGTGACCTGCGGGGGGAGTTGCCCCCCCATCCCAGCCCCCCACAGGGCCCAGGGCCAACCCCCAGGAACCTCTGTCCTCTTCCCATCCCTGCCCCCCCCTGCGCTTCCTGCGGCCCCGAATGGAAAATCCCCGGCACCAGGACCGGCCTCCATGTAACCGGAGCCTCATTGTTCTGGCCGGGGGGGGGGGGGGGCTGTGCCAGCTGCAGCAGCTGCTCTGGGGGGGGGGGGGAGCTTGGCGGGGTTGGTGACCCTGTGAGTCCCTGAATCCCTGTTCACTCCGACTGATAAACCAACATGGGCTGGCAGGGGCTGCGGGTCGGGAGTGAGGGGCACCGGGGCCTGCGGGTCGGGAGTGAGGGCTGCTGGGGGGGCAGGGGCTGCGGGTCGGGAGTGAGGGGCACCGGGGCCTGCGGGTCGGGAGTGAGGGCTGCTGGGGGGGCAGGGGCTGCAGGTCGGGAGTGAGGGGCACCGGGGCCTGCAGGTCGGGAGTGAGGGGCACCGGCAGAGCTGTCAGAAACTGGTGCCAAAAACCATCTCCGCCCTTTTAATGAACAAGCCTCTTCTCACCAGAAATAACCTGCCCCCTGGGGCCCCCCTTGCTCGGGGGTTTCCCCTCCCACCCGAGGGACCTGTTGCCAGGAGATGAGTCACATCCCCACTCACATGCGCATCTCGCCCCGGCCTCCCTCTGCAGCGACTCCCTGGGATCCCCCCGCCCAGCTGTTCCATCTTGGGCAGGTTGGGGAGAGAACCCAGGAGTCCTGGCTCCCAGCCCCCCCACGCTAACCACCAGACCCCACCCCACTCCCCTCCCAGAGCCGGGGAGAGAACCCAGGACTCCTGGCTCCCAGTCCCCTCTGCTCTACCACCAGACCCCACTTCCCTCCCAGAGCCAGGGAGAGAACCCAGGCATCCGGGCTCCCAGCACAGACATGGGAGCGCCCCCCCCCCCCCAACTCGCTGGGCTGGATGCTGAGGGGATGGGAAGTTCCAGCCCCTTGGGGGAGAGAACCACTCATTGGTCTGTGTCCAGCTGTCAGTCAATGGCTGCCATGGAAACCAGACATGACGTAAGCCTCGGGATGCCAGACAGAAATTGAAGCTATGGAAGGGAAGCCCCCTAATTACCCCCCCCCCCCCGCCGGTGCCCCTCACTCCCGACTCGCAGCCCCCTGCAGCCCAGCCCAGCCCTGCCGGTGCCCTGTCACAGACTGACAGATCGTGCCCACTCGTGACCCCGTGCGGTCCGTGGGGGTGCCCCTTTCAGTGCGACAGCCCTTCTCGGGGGTCCACTCTCTCTCGGGGTCAGGCCCCTCCACCTCCTGGAGCCGCACTTCTCTGAGCCTTAGCACGTCTGTCTCTGCCGTGGGCCCCCTCAGGGAGTCCCTCGCTCTGGGCCCCCGGGGCCTCCAGCCCCGAAGGGGTTAATGCCCCCCCCCCGCCCTGTTCTCTAGCCCAGAGCGACTCTCAGCCAGCATGAAACAGGAGGATTTATTGAGAGTTGAACACAGCACAGGAAACTCTCCGGCCTCAGGCCTGGCCTCCCTCAGCCCAGTCTCTCTGCATCCAGGTGGGCTCTGCCTGCTCCCCCTCTCCAGCCCAGAGCCCCCTGTTCCCAGCTGGGCATCTGAGATCCCCGGCCCCAGGCCCCCACCTCTGTCCATTGTCTTCTCTCCAGGGAAACAGGGTCGTAAACCGGGGCCTCCTCTCCTGCGTCTGTCCTCTGGCTGGAACCGGCTGGTTAGGTCACTGGGTCCTCACTCTGCAGCCCATTGTCCTCCCACTGGCCAGAACCGGCTGCGTCTCCTCAGCTGGGCCTCCGGGTCACCAGGTCACCAGGTCACCGGTCGCTGGGGTATCCATCCCCCGGCCATCGGCTGGGTCCCCACATCCTCCTCTCTGGTCCTCTGCAAAACACCCTCCCTTTCCCCTCACCTCGTTAAACCAGTAACACCCAGGGGAAACTGAGTCCCACCCCCTCCGCATGCAAACCATTGGGAAAACAAGAAAACCCCCCACTTTTGTCACAGCCCCTCACTCCGGACCTGCAGCCCCTGCCCCCCGAGCCCTGCACCTCACTCCCGACCCACAGCCCGAGAAGGGGGTGAACTGGGGGCAGTGGGATGCTGACTGTGCCCTCCCCAGAGCAGGTCGCATCCCTCCCACAGCTCCTCCTCCCTGGGTCTCTCCCCTCTTCCATCCCCTCCCCCCTCCTCCCGTCCCCATGGACCCCTCTCCCCACCCACACGGCTGGCAGCCCCCTCCCTAGGGGGCTCACTCCCCGGGAGCCATCCAGCTTTCAGCCTCCCTGGGCCCTGGTCTGAGACCTCGCAAACTCATGCATCCATGGGGCTTCTGAGTGGATCCCCCTCCCCTAGGGCAGCTCCGGGGAGGGGCAGAGGTTTGGTTGAGAGTCACCTGGGTGAGGGAGGGGGGCACTGAAGGGGACAGTGGGGAGTCCCCTGTATTGGGGCAGGAGCCGTCTTCATGTGTTTTGGGGGCTGTCTTGTTGGGGGCTGGGTGTGGTTATGAGGGGCTGTCCCTTTGGAGGGCTTTGGGGGGCTGTCTCCTTGGGGGCGGGGGGGTGGGGGCTGTCCCTTGTGGGGGGGTTGGGGGCGGGGGCTGCTCCATGCCATCTCTGGCGGGGGGGGATCCTGATGGCGCATTTCGCTGTCTCTGCAGCCCAAGGACGTGGCGAGCTGAAGCCAGCGCGGAGGAGACGCAGGAGGGAGCAGCGAGGCGGGGCGGGGGGGTGGCTGGTGCCAGGGGCTCACCCCACAAGCGGCGGCAGCACCGAGGCCCCCAGACCCCTGTGTCTTCCCCCAGCTCCCCTCCCTCCTCCAGCCATGAAGGGTTAAATCTGCCCCAGAGATTGCGGCTCCCTGACAGCCCCCCCCAGCACACGTGCCCAGGCGACAGGCGAGGGCAGTGCAGGGCATGGGGCCCATTGGCCGCCCTGCAGGGAATGGGGGTGGGGTTGGGGAAGGGGGAGACGGGACGTGGTTTTCCTGCCTTGTCCCGGGAGGCGCTGTCCGTTCAGCACCATGGGCCAGGCCCAGACAGACTGTCGTGAAATGCAACACGGTTAAACTGGAGGGGGCTGGGGGTCGGGAGTGAGGGGCACTGGCAGGGCTGGGCTAGCAGGGGCTGCGGGTCGGGAGTGAGGAGCACTGGCAGGGCTGGGGGGCAGGGCAGGGCCGGGCTAGCAGGGGCTGTGGGTCGGGAATGAGGGGCACCGGCGGAGCTGGGGGGGCAGGGCAGGGCTGGGCTAGCAGGGGCTGCGGGTCGGGAGTGAGGGGCACCAGCAGAACTGGGGGGCAGGGTGGGGGAGGTTGCCAGGGCCCGGCGCCGGTCCGGTTGTGGGGCGGGGGAGGCTGGCTGTGGGGCAGGATTCCCGTCCAAGGATCGGGGGGGGGGGGGCAGCTGCTGCCAACTCCTCCTCTGCCCCCTTTCCGGGGGGCGGGGGCTGCAGGCCCTGCCCCGGCCGGGCTCAGACTGGGTTGAGGTTGCCCCTGGCGAGCCCCTTGGGGGGGAGGGGGAACGTTGGCTGGTGGGGGGCGCCTGTGCCCCCCATCCTGCGGACCCGGACCCCTCTCCGCTGGGCACAGGGACTCAGGAGTCCTGGAGCTCCCTGGCCCCTCCCCCATCGATGCGGTCACTCTGCTACCGTGGAAACCCTTCTCCGTTGCCATGGCAACGCCGGGTGGCCGCCTCTCCAGTTGCCCGGCTGCGCCGTTGCCATGGAGATGCGGGCGAAGGATGCTGGAGCCGGGAGCGTGACACGGACCGGGAATCCCCCTCCCCCCGTCTCTGGTGCGGGGGGGGGGGGGCTGGCCCCATCCCCGGGCTATAACCACCCCCGGGGGACGAGGGCCCCGGTGGAGATGAAGAGACATTCATTAAGAAGCCTTGATAATTATTATAGACGCTTCCCATCCCCCATCACCCCACGAGGGGCGTTCACTCTGACCCCTACCGATGGCCGCCCATGTCTGCTCTGTCCGTGAGTCCCGATGGTTCTTACCCCCCCCCGGCGAGACCACGGCTCGGGCCTCTCCCCCGCCCGTGCCCCCTTCCCCCTACGGAAATGTGTGGGGCGGTGTGAAATACAGGGAGCATAGGGTGGTGTTGGAGGGAGGGTTGTGTGTGTATCAGTATGTGTGTGTGTGTGTGAGTGCGCTTGGGAACATCATGGAGTGTGTTGGGGTGTGTGTGTGTTTGTATAGGGTGAGTGGGGTGTGTCAGGGATTGGTCTGTGAGTGGATGGGAGTGTTTTAGGAGTTTTTAATGTGTGTGTGTTTGTGTATCGGGATTGGGGGTGAGTGTGAGGAGATGTGTGTTGGGTTGAATGAGGGTTTGCATGTGTGTGAAATGGGATGTATGGGGGGGCTGTTTGGGGGGGCGAACTTTGGGCTGGCTGTGTGTGTATCGGGGTGTGTGTCGGGGTGTGAGTGTGTGTCAGGGTGTGAGTGTGTGTTAGTGTGTGCGTGTCAGGGTGTGTACGTGTATCAGGGTGTGTGTGTCAGTGTGGGTGTCAGGGTGTGTGTGTGTGTGTGTCTGTCTGTCTGTCGGGTGTGTGTGTGTGTGTGTGTCTGTCGGGGTGTGTGTGTGTCAAGGTGTGGGGGTGTGTGCCAGGGTGTGTCTCTGTGTGTGTGTGTCGGGTGTCTGTCTCAGGGTGTGTGTGTGTGAGGGTGTGTGTGTGTGTCGGGGTGTTGGTGTGTGGGTGTCAGGGTGTGTGTGTGTGTTTGTTGGGGTGTGCGAGTGTCAGAGTGTGTGTGGGTGTGTCTGTGTCTGTGTGTCAGGGTGTGTACATGTGTCGGTGTGTGTGTTGGTGTCAGGGTGTGTGTGTCTGTCGGTATGTGTGTGTGTGTGTGTTGGGGTGTGGGTGTCAGGATGTGGGTGTGTGTTGGGGTGTGGGTGTCAGGGTGTGGGTGTCTGTCGGTGTGTGTGTGTGTGTTGGGGTGTGGGTGTCAGGGTGTGGGTGTCTGTCGGTGTGTGTGTGTGTTGGGGTGTGGGTGTCAGGGTGTGTGTGTGTGTTGGGGTGTGGGTGTCAGGGTGTGGGTGTCTGTCGGGGTGTGTGTGTGTTGGGGTGTCGGTGTCAGGAGGTGTGTGTCAGGGTGTGTGTGTGTGTTGGGGTGTGGGTGTCAGGGTGTGGGTGTCTGTCGGGTGTGTGTGTGTTGGGGTGTGGGTGTCAGGGTGTGGGTGTCATGGTGTGTGTGGGTGTCAGGGTGTGGGTGTCAGGGTGTGTGTGTGTGTTGGGGTGTGGGTGTCAGGGTGTGGGTGTCAGGGTGTGTGTGTGTGTTGGGGTGTGGGTGTCAGGGTGTGGGTGTCTGTCGGTGTGTGTGTGTGTTGGGGTGTGGGTGTCAGGGTGTGTGTGTCAGGGTGTGTGTGTGTGTTGGGGTGTGGGTGTCAGGAGGTGTGTGTCAGGGTGTGTTGTGCATTCTGTGCCCGTCTCCCGCAGTTTTATCTTGAACTGACGGTGATGGGGGAGGGAACGTGTGTGGGGGGGTCACCTCCCTTCACCGAGATTGGCCTCCCCCCCAGCGCTCCTGCCCCCTCACTGCAGACTCCCCCGAGCCGCGATCTGGGGGGGAGCGGGGTTCTGGGGTTCGCGGGGGGGATTCGGGGGAGATTTGGAGGCCTTGGGAGCCCTGAGGGTTTGGGGGCTATGGGGTTGGGGTGATCTGTGGGGTCGGGGCTGTGGGGTTAGGGGTGTTTTGGGGGGCTATGGGGTTGGGGTGATCTGTGGGGTTAGAGGTGTTTTGGGGGGCTATGGGGTTGGGGTGATCTGTGGGGTTAGGGGTGTTTTGGGGGGCTATGGGGTTGGGGTGATCTGTGGGGTTAGGGGTGTTTTGGGGGGATATGGGGTTGGGGGGATCTGTGGGGTTAGAGGTATTTTGGGGGGCTATGGGGTTGGGGTGCTCTGTGGGGTCGGGGCTGTGGGGTTAGGGGTGTTTGGGGGGCTCCGCGAGGGGGGACTCTCCATCCCCAGCCCCGTGGTGGCCCCCACCTTGGAGAAGGTGAATCCGCAGTAAAGGGGGCGGGGCCTGGCTGTGGGTCCGGGGGGGCGGGGGGGCGCTGATTGGCTGCCGCAGCAGCCCCGGCACAGACACTGCCCCGGCACCGCGGGGCTCGGCTCAGTCCGGCGAACCTGGCAGCCGAGCGCGCCCGTCCCGCGCCCCGAGTCCGTCTGTCCGTCCGCGGAGCGCCCCGATCGCCGGGCTGAGACCCCCCACCGCCGGCATGGGGGTAGGCGCCGCGGGGGGCGGGGCGCCTGCGTGTGAGTGCGGAGGGCGGCGCGTGTGCAAGGGGGCGCCGTGAATGTGCAGGGGGGGTCTGCGAGTGTGCAACGGAGCAGCCCGGCGTGTGAATGTGTGAGGGGTTCTCCCTGCATGTGTCGGCGAGTGTGCAAATCTGCGAGTGTGCCACGGGGTCAGTCATGCGTGTGAGCGTGAGAGGGGCTTATCCCCGTGTCTATGACTGTGCAAATGTGCAACCAGGCCAGTCCTGCGTGTGTGCGTGCAAGCTGCAACCCCTGTGTGTGTCTACAAGTGTGCAAGGGACTGGTTGTCTTGGCATCGGCGCTGGTGTGTGTGTCCTGGTGTCAGTGTGGATGTGCGCAATGCTGCAACTGAGTGTGCGAACGGGTGTCTGTCAGGGTACGTGTGTGAGCTGCGGATGTCTCTGCGGGTGAGACACTGCGGCGGTGTGCATGTCCATATCTGCGCAGGGTTTGTGTGTCTGTGTGCGGTGTGTGTGTGCGCAGTGTGTCTGTGTGGTGTGTGTGCGTGTGGTGTGTGTCTGCGTGGTGTCTGTACACAGAGTGTGTGTGTGTGCGCAGTGTGCGTGGTGTGTCTGCGTGTTGTGTGTGTTGTGTGTGCAGTGTGCGTGGTGTGTGTGCGCAGTGTGCGTGGTGTGTGTGTGTGTGTGCGGGTGTGTGCATGCGCGGTGTCTGTGTGTGGGGTGTGTGTGCGTGCACAGTGTGCGTGGTGTGTGTGTGTGTGCACAGTGTGCGGTGTGTGTGTGGGTGCGCGGTGTCTGTGTGTGGGGTGTGTGTGTGTGTGCGTGCTCAGTGTGCGTGGTGTGTGTGTGTGTGCACAGTGTGCGGTGTGTGTGTGGGTGCGCGGTGTCTGTGTGTGTGGGGGGTGTGTGTGCAGTGTGTCTGTGCACGGGTGTGCGGTGTGTGTGTGTGTCCGTGTGTCCGTGTGCACAGGCTGTGTGTGTCTCCTACCCCCGTGGGCCCCTCCCCACACAATAACCTTCCTGTCTCCTCTGCCAGCCCCCCCCTCCATATTTCTAGCCTTGTCTTTGGATCTTTGGCTCCAGGACACGTGGGGGGTGTGTGTGGAGGGCAGTTTTTTGGGGGCCCTGGGGCAGGTTACTGCGGGGGGGGGGGCTGGAGAGGGGAAATGGCTGGGGGCTGCCTGGGCCGGGGGGATGGGCAGAATGGGCACCCCCCAAAGCCAGGACCTCAGGGTGTGACGGGGGGCAGGGCGGGGGGGCAGGAGCGGAGGGAAATGGGGGGGCCTGCAGCTCATTGTCACCCCCCCTCAATAGCGCAGCCTGGGGAGACCCCGCGGGGGGGGGTTACAGCGCCTGACCCCCCCACCCTTGGCGATGAACCTGGACGGGGGCGGGGGTTCGGGGGGCCCAGGACCTGGGGGGTTCAGCGGTGCGCTCATTAGTCCCGCTCATTAATCCTTTAATTAATCCCCCAATTAATCCAACCTTGGGGGGGGCCCAGCCTCAGCCGGGCGCCGCTGGACCCAAAGAGGGGGGCTCGGAGTGAGACGTGAGCTGAGTGGGGCGGGGGGGCTGGTGGGGGAGGGGAGCAGGGTGGGGGAGGGGCAGCAGGCGGGGGGGGGAGCATATGGCTCCGGGCTCTCGGCTTAATCCGCCTGCTGTCCGGAAGGGGGGGGCCGCATGCAGCAGCTGTAACCTTGGCGAGCGCACGAAGGGGAGAGGAGGGGGGGGCTGCTCCTCCCCCCGCTGAAGCGTGAACGCGCCCTCCCCCGGGTCTCGGGGCGTGTCTGAGTCATGGGGGGGGGGGGTTGATGCTTCCCAGGTCCCCCCGCATCGCCCCCCCGTGCGATGCCCCCGCCCCTCTCCCTCGGTGTGTGTGGGGGGTCCAGGCCAGGGCCGCAGGCTGCGTGTTCCAGGGATATTTAAAAAAAAGGGCGGGGGATTTCATGAGACCCCCCCCACTCCTTACTTCAAAGGGCCCAGAGAGGGGCGCTCCGGCCCGGGGGGGGCCAGTTTCTTGCCGTTTCTTTTATCTATCTCATGACCCCCCCCCCCCCATCGCTGCCCAGCTGGGGATCGGTCACAGGGACCCTCGGCCTGGCGCCGGAACAGGGGCGGGGGGTCATGGGGGGGGCTGGTTCCCAGCTGGGGGCCCAGCTCTGTGCTGGGGAACATGGGGGGGGGGTTGGTTCCCGGATGGGGCCCAGCTCTGTGCTGGGGGGCTGGGGGGTCCCTGTGTACCCCCCCAGGCTCTGTGTTGCTCGGCGCTGTGTCTGCTGCAGTGTTGGCGCAGAGCCAGCGCTGCCCTCACGCCCCCCCCCCCCCGCCGCAGCGCTGCAGGGGGGGCTCAGCAAGGTCAGGGCTGGGAGGCCGAGGCAGTGACCAGGTCCCCCCCACATCGCCACTGACCTCTCAAGCAGCCAGAGCCCCCCCAGGAAACTGCCCCCAGCACCACCCCCCACTCACTCCTCTGTCTGTCCCCCCCAGCCACACAGCGCCTCCTGCCAGCACCCCGCTCTGTCGCTCCCCAGAGTGACCCTCAGTGGTGCCCCCATCACCTCCCCCTGTCAGGGCTGGGGGCAGAGGAGGCTGCCCAAGGGTGGGGAGTCCCTGGCTGCAGGAGACACCTTGTGTGTGTGTGTGTGTGTGTGTTACTCGGCGCCACAGGCCCTGTGTGCTACACCCCATCTCCAGAACTACGTGCCGGACCCCAGGGTTCCCCCCTTCCCTCGGGATGGGCCCCCACCACCTTCCCCGCCTCCAAGACGGAGACCCTGCCCCACCTGGGGGAGCTCCTGGGGGCCTGGTGCCCGCACAGGGACTGTGCCCCTTGGCCAGGGCTGGCAGGGACGCCGGGCAGGGACGCCGGGCTGGGCAGCGTCACGGCCGAGCAGGGTTTATTGGTCACTTGGCCGCAACCAGAGATGAAGGTCAAAGCAGCTGGTTGGGCCAGGGCAGCAGCAACCCCCAGCCAGGCCACAGTGGGTCCATCCCGGCTCGGGGCTCAGAGCATCCGGCCCCTTCCCGGCGCCCCTGGGGACCCCCTACCTGCCCTCAGCCCTGTGTCCCCGCGGGATTCCCAGCTTCCATCGGCCGGGGCCCTCAACCCCTCCCCTGTTCCCAGCAGCCCAGCTGGGCCCCACCCCGCCTCAGGAGCGCGGAACCCTGAGCCCCCAGGGCAGCAACGCAAACTGCCGGGGGAAACTGAGGCACGCAGAGGCCCCCTGCAACTCATACAGAAAATGTCCATTTCGTCAGTGTGTGACACTGTGTATGTCGCGCTGTGTGTGTGTGTGTGAGAGACACTCTGTGTGAGATGCGGTGTGTGTGACACTGTGTCTGTTGCTCTGTGTGCGTGTGTGTGATGCTGTGTGTGTGTGACACTGTGTGTGAGACACTGTGTGTGTGTCGCTCTGTATGTGTGTGTGACACTCTGCGTGACGCTCTGTGTGTGTGTGACACTGTGTGTGTGTCGCTCTGTATGTGTGTGTGACACTGTGTGTGATGCTCTGTGTGTGTGATGCTGTGTGTGACACTGTGTGTGTGTCTCTGTGTGTGTGTGTGTGTGTGACACTGTGTGTGTGAGTTGAGTGCCCACCGCTGCCCTCTGCTGGTCGGGAGGGGGTATGTTGGGGGCCCTGTTTTGTATCCCCCCCATGCAGCACCCCACACCAGGGGCCGGTATTCATGGGGCTACTCCACCAGCAACCCCCAGCTCTGGGGCCCGGCCGGCTGGCAGTGGTGGGAATGATCTGGGACACTGCCCGGACACCGCCCCCCTGGGGCCTGACCCCACCGCAAGGGGATATGTGGGGGGCAGGGCAGCACGCGGCAGCTTCACAGGGCCTGGCTGAAGTGCCCCCTCCCTCGCCCCCCCAGGACACATCTCACTCCCACGGGGGCACATCAGCCCTCCCCCCACATGGGCGGATCAGCCGCTGGGAGCAGATGGTCTGAAATCCTGAGGGGGGGCAGCGGCGGAGGGGGAGCAGGTGGGAGAGGGGGGAGGATGGCCGGGGTTGGGGGAGGGGGCTTTTCTGGATGAGACCATTTCTGGGGTGTGGGTGGAACTTGTTGGGGGAAATTGGGGAGCCCCCTGGGGGTGCTGGGGGGAGGTGATGTGGGGCAGGGGGAGCCGAGGGGGGACGGGGAGCCCCTGGGGGTGCTGGGGGGAGGTGATGTGGGGCAGGGGGAGCCGAAGGGGGATGGGGAGCCCCTGGGGGTGCTGGGGGGAGGTGATGTGGGGCAGGGGGAGCCGAGGGGGGACGGGGAGCCCCTGGGGGTGCTGGGGGGAGGTGATGTGGGGCAGGGGGAGCCGAAGGGGGATGGGGAGCCCCTGGGGGTGCTGGGGGGAGGTGATGTGGGGCAGGGGGAGCCGAGGGGGGACGGGGAGCCCCTGGGGGCAGGGGGCGGGGAGGCACCGGGACGGCGCTGGCTGAGCGCACGCCCTGCATGGGGGGGGGTCCCCGGTCCCGGCTGACCCCCCCGCCCCCCCCAGTACGGCCGCTCAGACAGCTACCGCGTGGCCACCACGCAGGACAAGAGCGAGAAGGAGTCGCCCAAGAAGGGGAGCAAAGATGCCAAGGCCAGAGACCTGGACGATCTCAAGAAGGAAGTGGCCATGGTGAGTGGGGGGGGGGCGGGGGGCTGGGGGGAGCAGGGAGTGCTGGTGGTGGGGAGCAGGGGGGTGGGGGACTGTGGGGACCAAGGGGCGCTGGCTGGGGGGGCGGGGGGCTGTGGGGAGCAGGGGGGCACTGGCTGGTGGCAGGGGGCTGGCGGTGGGGAGCAGGGGGGGCGCTGGCTGGGGGGGCGGGGGGCTGTGGGGAGCAGTGGGGGCGCTGGCTGGGGGGGCATCTCTTACTCTTTTTCTCCTTCCTATTTCTCAGACTGAGCACAAAATGTCCATCGAGGAAGTTTGCAGAAAATACAACACGGACTGTGTGCAGGTGAGAGCCCCCCCCCGCTCCGGCAACCCCCCCCGGCAACCCAGCCCCCCGGTAACCCGCCCCCCCAGTACCCTCGGACCCGCGGCAACCCCCCCGGCAACCCAGCCCCCCGGTAACCCGCCCCCCCAGCACCCCCGGCTCTCCGTGAACCTCCCAGCGCAGTGCAGTCCCTCAAGATCCCCATATGCCCCTTGCCCCACATGTCCCCCACCCCGTTTATCTCCCCTCGCTCCCGTAACCCCTCGCCCCATTTCCTGGGGATGGGGCAGGGCAGGGGCTGGGGTGAGTCTGACAGCCCCAGAGGGAGGGGTGCGGCGGGGTGGGGGGCTGAAGGGGTAGGTGGGACCCAGGGAGCGGGAGCTGGGCTGGCTCGGGGGGGGGTCACTCCGGGGGGTCTAATCTCCCCCTGCCCCCCAGGGTTTGACCCACAGCAAAGCACAGGAGATCCTGGTGCGGGATGGGCCCAACGCCCTGACGCCCCCCCCCACCACCCCCGAGTGGGTCAAGTTCTGCCGCCAGCTCTTCGGGGGCTTCTCCATCCTGCTGTGGATTGGGGCCATCCTCTGCTTCCTGGCCTACGGCATCCAGGCCGGCACCGAGGACGACCCGGCCAACGACAACGTGAGCGCGGGGGGGGGGGGGGGGGGCTGAGCGCGGGGGGGGCTGAGCGAACGGGGGTGGGGGGTGAGCGCGGGGGGGGGCTGAGTGCGGGGGGGGGCTGAGCGGACGGGGGCGGCGCAGGCTGTCTGGGGACAATGCTGGGGGGCTCAGAGGGGGGGAAGGGGTTGGACGGGGGGGCGGGATGGAGGGACCCAGCCCGGGCTGTGACCGTGGAGGGGGTCGGGGCCGAGAGGGGGCTGAATGAGGCAGGGCATGTGGGAGGATGGGGGCATGATCGGGGGAGGGGGAGACAGGCAGGGTGTGGGTGATGGTGGACGGGGGGCTGCCTGGAGGCTGACCCCCCGCGGGTACTGACCCCCCCCGCCCCTCCCCCAGCTCTACCTGGGCATCGTGTTGGCCGCTGTCGTCATCATCACCGGCTGCTTCTCCTACTACCAAGAGGCCAAAAGCTCCAAGATCATGGAGTCCTTCAAGAACATGGTCCCCCAGGTGAGGAGGCCGGGGGGGCGGGGATGGGGGGACTCAGCGCGGGTCAGCGGTAAATACCCTGTCTTCTCCCCCAGCCCCCACTGGCCTGGTTTCTGTAGGCCCTACACAAAGCACCCCTGCTCCTCCCCCCATGTGGCTGTATTCGTAGGTGGTGGTGGGGGTCTGGGGCTTGGGGACACGAGGGTTCGGGGTCGGGACCCAGATCTCCCCATAACCCCCTGCCCCCCCCCCAGCAAGCCCTGGTGATCCGGGAAGGGGAGAAGATGCAGCTGAACGCGGAGGAGGTGGTCGTCGGGGACCTGGTGGAGGTGAAGGGGGGCGACCGCGTCCCTGCTGACCTGCGCATCATCTCGGCCCACGGCTGCAAGGTGAGATCCCCGCTCTGCCCCCCCCCAGTGCTCAGCCCCCCATCCCCCGCTCCGGCCCCCATCCCCCAACCTGCCACTCTGAGCCCCCCAACCCCCGCTTCTCCCCTAACTCTCAAAACCGCCGACGCTCCAACTCCCCATCTCCAAATGCCGCCCCTCCCCCAGCCCAGCCCCACCCCCAGGACTCCCAGCCCAGAGCCCCTTGAGCCCCCGCTCTGGGTTTCCCTGTTCCTCATCCCCCTGCCCTGCCCTGGGGTCCCATCTCCACGGTGGGGGGGGGCAGCCAATGGGCCGCACCCAGCTCTGACCGCGGGTCTCCCCCCCCCCCGCCCCCCAGGTGGATAATTCCTCCCTGACGGGCGAATCGGAGCCACAGACCCGCTCCCCCGACTGCACCCACGACAACCCGCTGGAGACCCGCAACATCACCTTCTTCTCCACCAACTGCGTAGAGGGTGAGCCCTGTGCAGGGGGCTGTGGGGCGGGAGTGAGGGGCACCGGCAGAGTGGGTGTGAGGGGAGCCCAGGGCTGGCCCAGCAGGGGCTGCGGGTCGGGAGTGATGGGCACCGGCAGAGCTGGGGGGGCAGGGCTGGGCTGGCAGGGGGCTGCGGGTTGGGAGTGAGGGGCACCGGCAGGGCTGCGGGGGCAGGGCTGGCCCAGCAGGAGCTGTGGGTCAGGAGTGAGGGGCACCGGCAGAGCTGGTGTGGGGGGAGCCCAGGGCTGGCCCAGCAGGGGCTGCAGGTCGGGGGTGAGGGGCACCGGCAGGGCTGGGGGGGCAGGGCTGGGCCAGCAGGGGCTGCGGGTCGGGAGTGAGGGGCACTGGCAGAGCTGGGGGTGGGGCAGGGCTGGGTTAACAGGGGCTGCGGGTCGGGAGTGAGGGGCACCGGCAGAGCTGGGGGGGCTGGGCTGGCAGGGGCTGCGGGTCGGGAGTGAGGGGCACCGGCAGAGCTGGGGGGGCTGGGCTGGCAGGGGCTGCGGGTCGGGGGTGAGGGGCACCGGCAGAGCTGGGGGGGGGCAGGGCTGGGCCAGCAGGGGCTGCGGGTCGGGAGTGAGGGGCACCGGCAGAGCTGGGGGGGCAGGGCTGGGCTGGCGGGGGCTGGGGGTCGGGAGTGAGGGGCACCGGCAGAGCTGGGGGGGCTGGGCTGGCAGGGGCTGCGGGTCGGGAGTGAGGGGCACCGGCAGAGCTGGGGGGGCTGGGCTGGCAGGGGCTGCGGGTCGGGGGTGAGGGGCACCGGCAGAGATGGGGGGGGCAGGGCTGGGCTAGCAGGGGGCTGCGGGTCGGGAGTGAGGGGCACCGGCAGAGCTGGGGGGCAGGGCTGGGCTAGCAGGGGGCTGCGGGTCGGGAGTGAGGGGCGCTGGCTGACCCCTGCCCCCGCAGGCACGGCGCGCGGGGTGGTCATCGCCACGGGCGACCGCACGGTGATGGGCCGCATCGCCACGCTGGCCTCGGGCCTGGAGGTCGGCAAGACGCCCATCGCCGTGGAGATCGAGCATTTCATCCAGCTGATCACCGGCGTGGCCGTGTTCCTGGGCATCTCCTTCTTCGTGCTCTCGCTCATTCTGGGCTACTCCTGGCTGGAGGCCGTCATCTTCCTCATCGGCATCATCGTGGCCAACGTGCCCGAGGGGCTGCTGGCCACCGTCACGGTACGTCTTGCCCTGGGCACTGCCGGGAGCCCCAGACCCCCTGGCGCTGGGGGGCTCCCCGAGGGATTTCTCCGGTCGTGGGGCGGGGTCCCGGGGCAGGGGGGGATTTGGGGGGTTGGCTCAGGGTCCCTGGCCGTGGGGGTTTCCAGATTGGGGAAATCTCTGGATTGGGGGGGGGGTCTGTGGTCCCCGGGCTGGGGGTACCGCTGTGCTGAGGGGTGTCTCTAGACGGGAGGGTCTCTGGATGGGGGGGTCCCCTGTGGCCTCTCTGACCCTCCCTCCCCCCGCCCAGGTCTGCCTGACGCTGACGGCCAAGCGCATGGCGCGCAAGAACTGCCTGGTGAAGAACCTGGAGGCGGTGGAGACGCTCGGCTCCACCTCCACCATCTGCTCCGACAAGACGGGGACCCTCACCCAGAACCGCATGACGGTCGCCCACATGTGGTTCGACAACCAGATCCATGAGGCCGACACCACCGAGGACCAGTCGGGTGAGGGGCGTGGGGGGACTGGGGAGCAGAGCTGGGGGGGCCGGGGGGGGCAGAGCGGGGGGGCCGAGGGGCAGAGCAGGGGGACCGGGGGGCAGAGTGGGGGGGGCGTGGGGCACGGCGGGGGGGCGTGGGGCACGGCAGGGGGGGCGAGGGGCAGGGCAGGGGGACCGGGGGGGCAGAGTGGGGGGGCAAGGGGCACGCCGGGGGGGCGAGGGGCACGGCGGGGGGGGCGAGGGGCAGGGCAGGGGGACCGGGGGGGCAGAGTGGGGGGGCGAGGGGCAGGGCGGGGGGGCGAGGGGCAGGGCAGGGGGGCGAGGGACACGGCGGGGGGGGCGAGGGGCAGGGCAGGGGAACTAGCTGAGAACAGGCCCAGATGAGGACGGGGTCTCCTGGGGGTGGGGGCTGAGCAGGGTGATGCTGCAGAGGTCTCGGGCAGAGGGACGCTGGGGGGAGGTCTCAGAATGGGAAGGGCTGGGGGGCTGGGGGTGGTTCTCGAGGGGGAAGAGATGGGGGGCTGTGTGGGGAGGGCTGGGGGGCTGGGTTTGGTTCTCGAGGGGGAAGAGATGGGGGGCTGTGTGGGGAGGGCTGGGGGGCTGGGTTTGGTTCTCGAGGGGGAAGAGATGGGGGGCTGTGTGGGGAGGGCTGGGGGGCTGGGGTTGGTTCTCGAGGGGGAAGAGATGGGGGGCTGTGTGGGGAGGGCCTGGGGGCTGGGGGCGGTTCTCGAGGGGGAAGAGATGGGGGGCTGTGTGGGGAGGGCCTGGGGGCTGGGGGCGGTTCTCGAAGGGGGAAGGCTGGGGGGCTGGGGTGGTTCTCAAGGGGGAAAAGATGGGGGCTGTGTGGGGAGGGCTGGGGGGTTGGGGGGGTCCCAGAGAGGGGAGGGGTTGGGGGCAGAGCCAGGCACCCTAACCCTCTAAGGGGGGGTTAAGTCGGGGTGCAGCCAGGATGGGGCAGTCACACACATTGGGGAGCCCCAATGCTTGCGGGGAGTCCTGGGGGTGCCCCCCTGGGTGCTCCTAATGCCCCTTCCCCCCCCAGGAACGGCCTTCGACAAGAGCTCGGCCACCTGGCTGGCCCTGTCCCACGTCGCCGGGCTCTGCAACCGCGCCGTCTTCAAGGGGGGGCAGGACAACGTGCCCATCCTCAAGGTGAGACACGGGGGGGGGGCTACGGAGCTGGGAGGTTCCCCATTGTGCCCCCCGGGGGTGAAGGCAGATGTGGCAGGGGGTGGGGGCACAGGAGGGGTTCATGCCCGGGGCAGAGCTGGGGATGTGGGGGGGCGTCTGGGTACCCTGTTACTAACCCCCCCCACAGCGGGACGTGGCTGGTGCTGCCTGGGGGGCCGGGGCAGAGCTGGGGATGTGGGGGGGTCTGGGTACCCCGTTACTAACTACCCCCCCGGCCGCAGCGGGACGTGGCTGGTGACGCCTCGGAGTCGGCTCTGTTGAAATGCATCGAGCTGTCGTCCGGCTCCGTCAAGCTGATGCGGGAGAGAAACAAGAAAGTGGCCGAGATCCCCTTCAACTCCACCAACAAGTACCAGGTACTGGGGGCCCCCTCAGCCCCCCAAATCCACCCAGCCCCTCGACAGCCTCCCGAACCTGCTGCAGCCCCAGCCGTCTGAGATCCCCTTCAACTCCACCACCAAGTCCCAAGTGCAGACCCCAGCCCGCAAGTATCTGGGACCCCCGATTCCTCGTGAGCCCCCCTTGGCTCCCTTGTGGGGCTGGGGGGGGGGTGGCTGCCTGCAGTTCCCAGCCTGTCAGGTTAATCCTGGCTCCAGCGCTGACAGCTGATCAGATTAGCTCGGATTCCCCGTGGGCACCAGCCTGGAACGATCCCCAGCTCCCCCCCGGCCCCCGCCTCGGAGTCTGGGCCCCATCAGTGTGGGGGCAGGTTGGGGGGGAGCCACCGGCCCTGTGCTACACCCCCAGCTTGGGAACGTGCCGGACCCCCAGGGGTCCCCCCTTCCCTTGGGGAGACCCCATGGCCCCTGTGCCTCCGAGCCGGGCTCCTGGGGGTGTCGTGCCCGCGGCAGGGACACCGGGCAGCGTCTGCAGCACTCGGGTCCCTGGCCGTGGCCTGGGGGCCCTGAGCCGTGGCCTGGGGGTCCTGAGCCCGGCCAAGCTGCCATGACCCACGGTCATGCTCCCTGTCTGGACTGCGTCCCTTCCCCCACTGACCTCCGCGGTCGCCTCGCTCCGGCTGGGCTCGGCTTCCCTGCCGAGGGGGGTGTGTGACGGGTTGGGTCACAGGAACCCCCTTGGGAGCTGCCACCTGATGTACAAAGACTACCCCTGCTCCTGTTTTTCCTGCCAGCTCAGGACTCCAGCACCCTGTCTTGCTGAGCCAGACACTCCCATCTGCTCCAACACAGACCCAGGGTCTGAATAACTTGCCCCAAAGCTGCAGGTTTACCTGAAAACAGCTCCCAGAAGTGTGCTTGTCTTTAGCACTCAGATGCCCGACTCCCAATGGGGTCTAAACCCAGATAAATCCGTTTTACCCTGTATAAAGCTTATGCAGGGCAAACTCATAGATTGTTCGCCCTCTATAACACTGATAGAGAGATATGCACAGTTGTTTGCTCCCCCAGGTATTAATACATACTCTGAGTAAATTACTAAATAGAAAGTGATTTTATTAAATACAGACTGTAGGATTTAAGTGGTTCCAAGTAGTAACAGACAGAACAAAGTAAGTCACCAAGCAAAATAAAAATAAAATGCGCAAATCTATGTCTAATCAAACTGAATACAGATGATCTCACCCTCAGAGATGCTTCAGTAAGTTTTTCTCAGACTGAACACCTTCCAGACCTGGGCACAATTCTTTCCCCTGGTACAGCTCTTGTTCCAGCTCAGGTGATAGCTAGGGATTCTTCATGATGGCTCCTGTCTCCTTTGTTCTCTTCCACCCCTTTATATCTCTTTTGCATAAGGCGGGAACCCTTTGTCCCTCTGGGTTTCCACCCCCCCTCACTGGAAAAGCACCAGGTTAAAGATGGATTCCAGTTCAGGTGACATGATCACATGTCACTGCAAGACTTCATTGCCCACTTGCCAGCACACACATATACAGGGAGACTCACAGGTAAATATGTCCATCTGCAGACAATGGGAGTCATCAAGATTCCAAACCATCCTTAATGGCCCACACTTTACACAATTACAATAGGCCCTCAGAGTTATATTTCATATTTCTAGTTTTAGATACAAGAGTGGTACATTTATACAAATCGGATGATCACACTCCGTAGATTATAAGCTTTGTAATGATACCTTACAAGAGACCTTTTGCATGAAGCATACCCTAGTTACGTTATATTCACTTTTTACCATATTTTTCTAAAACTATCCCCAGTTACATTATTCACTATTATCATGTTTTTATAAAACCATATAGACTGCACAACGTCACACCCTGTGGCCCCCGTGCCTCCGAGCCGGGCTCAGGGGGTGTCGTGCCCGCGGCAGGGACGCCAGGCAGCATCTGCAGCACTCGGGTCCCTTGGGCCCTGGCCGTGGCCTGGGGGCCCTGAGCCCGGCCAGCTGCCGCGACCCACGGTCAGGCTCCCCGTCTGGACTGCGTCCCTTCCCCCACTGACCTCCGCGGTCGCCTCACCTCCGGCCAAGCTCGGCTTCCTGCCGAGGGGCGGGGAATCTGGGGTCCAGCCAGTTCCTTAAGGCCCCTTCACTTCCCTCCTCCCCCATGTCCGAGCGCAGACGGGAAACCCCCTCCCCCCACCGCTGGGCAGGGAAACTGAGGCACGCCCAGGACTCAAAAATACGACAGAAAAATTCCCACTTTCATCCGAGGGGGCTGGGGGGTGATGGGGGCAGATATTGTTGGGCGATGTTAGTGCTCCCTGCCTGGGGGGCTGGGGAATATGGGGGGCTGGCAGTTACCCCTCTTGGTGGGTGGGTGGGGGCTGGGGTGGGCTGCGGCCACACCCCTGATGCCCCTCCCTCCCTCCCCCCAGCTGTCCATCCCCGAGAACTGAGGACCCCAACGACAACCGCTACCGCTGGTGATGAAGGGGGCGCCGGAGCGATCCTGGACCGCTGCTCCACCATCCTGATGCAGGGCAAGGAGCAGCCGCTGGACGAGGAGCTGAAGGAGGCTTTTCAGAACGCCTACCTGGAGCTGGGCGGGCTGGGCGAGCGGGTGCTCGGTGGGTGTGGGGACCGGGCGAGCGGGTGCTCGGGGAGCATCGGGGGCTGGGCGAGCGGGTGCTCGGTGGGTGTGGGGACTGGGCGAGCGGGTGCTCGGTGGGTGTGGGGGACCGGGCGAGCGGGTGCTCGGGGGGCGTCGGGGGCTGGGCGAGCGGGTGCTCGGTGGGTGTGGGGACCGGGCGAGCGGGTGCTCGGGGAGCGTGGGGGCTGGGCGAGCGGGTGCTCGGTGGGTGTGGGGACTGGGCGAGCGGGTGCTCGGTGGGTGTGGGGACTGGGCGAGTGGGTGCTCGGGGAGCGTCGGGGGCTGGGCAAGCGGGTGCTCGGTGGGTGTGGGGACTGGGCGAGCGGGTGCTCGGTGGGTGTGGGGATCGGGCAAGCGGGTGCTCAGTGGGTGTGGGGGCTGGGCGAGCGGGTGCTCGGGGGGCGTCGGGGGCTGGGCAAGCGGGTGCTCGGTGGGTGTGGGGGCTGGGCGAGCGGGTGCTCGGGGGGCGTCGGGGGCTGGGCAAGCGGGTGCTCGGTGGGTGTGGGGGCTGGGTGAGCGGGTGCTCGGGGGCGTTGGGGGCTGGGCGAGCGGGTGCTCGGTGGGTGTGGGGACTGGGCGAGCGGGTGCTCGGGGGGCGTCAGGGGCTGGGCGAGCGGGTGCTCGGGGAGCGTCGGGGCTGGGCGAGCGGGTGCTCGGTGGGTGTGGGGACTGGGCGAGCGGGTGCTCGGGGGGCGTCAGGGCTGGGCGAGCAGGTGCTCGGGGGTGTCGGGCGCTGGGCGAGCGGGTGCTCGGGGGCGTCGGGGGCTGGGCGAGCGGGTGCTCGGGGGGCGTCGGGGCTGGGCGAGCGGGTGCTCGGGGAGCGTCGGGGGCTGGGCGAGCGGGTGCTCGGTGGTGTGGGGACTGGGCGAGCGGGTGCTCGGGGGGCGTCGGGGGCTGGGCGAGCGGGTGCTCGGTGGGTGTGGGGACTGGGCGAGCGGGTGCTCGGGGAGCGTCGGGGGCTGGGCGAGCGGGTGCTCGGTGGGTGTGGGGACTGGGCGAGTGGGTGCTCGGGGGGCGTCAGGGGCTGGGCGAGTGGGTGCTCGGGGAGCGTCGGGGGCTGGGCGAGCGGGTGCTCGGGGGGTGTGGGGACTGGGCGAGCGGGTGCTCGGTGGGTGTGGGGATCGGGCAAGCGGGTGCTCAGTGGGTGTGGGGGCTGGGCGAGCGGGTGCTCGGGGGGCGTCGGGGGCTGGGCAAGCGGGTGCTCGGTGGGTGTGGGGGCTGGGCGAGCGGGTGCTCGGGGGGCGTCGGGGGCTGGGCAAGCGGGTGCTCGGTGGGTGTGGGGGCTGGGTGAGCGGGTGCTCGGGGGGCGTTGGGGGCTGGGCGAGCGGGTGCTCGGTGGGTGTGGGGACTGGGCGAGCGGGTGCTCGGGGGGCGTCAGGGGCTGGGCGAGCGGGTGCTCGGGGAGCGTCGGGGGCTGGGCGAGCGGGTGCTCGGTGGGTGTGGGGACTGGGCGAGCGGGTGCTCGGGGGGCGTCAGGGGCTGGGCGAGCAGGTGCTCGGGGTGTCGGGCGCTGGGCGAGCGGGTGCTCGGGGCGTTCGGGGGCTGGGCGAGCGGGTGCTCGGGGGGCGTCGGGGGCTGGGCGAGCGGGTGCTCGGGGAGCGTCGGGGGCTGGGCGAGCGGGTGCTCG
This sequence comes from Graptemys geographica, assembly GCA_037349215.1. NCBI lineage: Eukaryota > Metazoa > Chordata > Testudines > Emydidae > Graptemys > Graptemys geographica. The sequence continues at coordinate 891,095 of JBAIFT010000116.1, read as the reverse complement.
GTGGGTGTGGGGACTGGGCGAGCGGGTGCTCGGGGGGCGTCGGGGGCTGGGCGAGCGGGTGCTCGGTGGGTGTGGGGACTGGGCGAGCGGGTGCTCGGGGAGCGTCGGGGGCTGGGCGAGCGGGTGCTCGGTGGGTGTGGGGACTGGGCGAGTGGGTGCTCGGGGGGCGTCAGGGGCTGGGCGAGTGGGTGCTCGGGGAGCGTCGGGCGCTGGGCGAGCGGGTGCTCGGGGGGCGTCGGGCGCTGGGCGAGCGGGTGCTCGGGGAGCGTCGGGCGCTGGGCGAGCGGGTGCTCGGGGGGCGTCGGGGGCTGGGCCAGCGGGTGCTCAGGGGGTGACAGGGGATTGGGGTGTTGGGCAGGGGAACGGGTGTAGAGTCGCTGGTGAGGAGGGGAAGGGACACGGGTGCTCGGGGCTGGGAGGAGGGGTCCTGGCAGGCTCAGGGGCTGGGCTAGGGCCAGGCGGCTGGGGGCTCTGACTCCCCCGGACCCCCCCAGGTTTCTGTCACTTCTACATGCCCGAGGAGCAGTACCCCAAGGGCTTCGCCTTTGACTGCGATGACGTGAACTTCACCACCGAGAACCTCTGCTTCGTGGGGCTCATGTCCATGATCGACCCGCCCCGCGCCGCCGTGCCCGACGCCGTGGGCAAGTGCCGCAGTGCTGGCATCAAGGTGAGCCCGCAGGGCCTGGCTCTGGGCCCCTCTGGGCGGGTTAGAAGGGACCCGGCTGGACAACGCCCTGGCTGGGGTGCTTTGGTTGGGCTTGGTCCTGCTTTGAGCAGGGGATTGGACGAGAACGTCCTGAGGTCTCCTCCAACCCTCATCTCTGATTCTGTGAGCCCTCTCGCCCCCCCGAGGTGTATTAACCCCCCATTGCCCCCAGGTTATCATGGTGACCGGCGACCACCCCATCACCGCCAAGGCCATCGCCAAGGGTGTGGGCATCATCTCCGAGGGCAACGAGACCGTGGAAGACATCGCCGCCCGTCTCAACATCCCCGTCAGCCAGGTCAACCCCAGGTAGGGGGGGCAGGGCCCCGGGGGGGTGTGTCACCGAGCCCACAGGCCCTGTGCTATGCCCCCAGCTCCGGGGCAACCCCTCAGAGGACCCCTTTGATGTGCCAGACCCCCAGGGGTCCCCCTCTTCCCTCAGGCTCAGTGGTCTGAGAGCAGACAGAATCCCGTCCCCCTCTGAGCGGCCATGCACCCTCTAGGGGAAACTGAGGCAGGCACAGGACTCATAAAAATATTACAAACATTTCCCAGTTGGTCCTGGGGGGGAGTGGTGGAGGGGGGGCAGAGCAGCAAAAGGAGGGGGCACAGGGGGCTTTGGGCAGGTGCAGAGAGGGGGCCCAGTGGTGCCAGCCTGGGGAGACGTCCCAGCGCTGACCCTCCCCCTCTCCCGCCCAGGGACGCCAAGGCCTGCGTGATCCACGGCACGGACCTGAAGGACATGAGCACGGAGCAGATCGACGAGATCCTGCAGAACCACACGGAGATCGTCTTCGCCCGCACCTCGCCCCAGCAGAAACTCATCATCGTGGAGGGCTGCCAGAGACAGGTCTGAGTCCCCCCTGCCCCCCGTGACTCCCCCCCCCATCCTGGCCCCGGCCCTGACCCGTGTCACCCCCCGCAGGGCGCCATCGTGGCCGTGACAGGCGACGGCGTGAACGACTCCCCGGCACTGAAGAAGGCCGACATTGGGGTGGCCATGGGCATCGCCGGCTCCGACGTCTCCAAGCAGGCAGCCGACATGATCCTGTTGGACGACAACTTCGCCTCCATCGTCACCGGCGTTGAGGAGGGTGAGGGGGTGGGGTGGGGGGAGAGAGAGTGGGGGCGTTGGGTGCTGGGAAATCGTGTCTTACTAATCTATTAGAGTTCTTTGAAGGGGTCAGCAAACATGTGGACAAGGGGGATCCAGTGGACATAGTGTACTTAGATTTCCAGAAAGCTTTTGACAAGGTCCCTCACCAAAGGCTCTTACGTAAATTAAGTTGTCATGGGATAAGAGGGAAGGTCCTTTCATGGATTGAGAAGTGGTTAAAAGACAGGGAACAAAGGGTAGGAATAAATGGTAAATTCTCAGAATGGAGAGGGTAACTAGTGGTGTCCCCCATGGGTCAGTCCTTGGACCAATCCTATTCAACTTATTTATAAATGATCTGGAGAAAGGGGTAAACAGTGAGGTGGCAAAGTTTGCAGACGATATTAAACTGCTCAAGATAGTTAAGACCAAAGCAGACTGTGAAGAACTTCAAAAAGATCTCACAAAACTAAGTGATTGGGCAAGAAAATGGCAAATGACATTTAATGTGGATAAATGTAAAGTAATGCACATTGGAAAAAATAACCCCAACTATACATACAATATGATGGGGGCTAATTTAGCTACAACAAGTCAGGAAAAAGATCTTGGAGTCATCGTGGATAGTTCTCTGAAGATGTCCACGCAGTGTGCAGAGGCAGTCAAAAAAGCAAACAGGATGTTAGGGATCATTAAAAAAGGGACAGAGAATAAGACGGGGAATATCTTATTGCCCTTATATAAATCGATGGTACGCCCTCATCTCGAATACTGCGTACAGATGTGGTCTCCTCATCTCAAAAAAGATATACTGGCACTAGAAAAGGTTCAGAAAAGGGCAACTAAAATGATGAGGGGTTTGGAACGGGTCCCATATGAGGAGAGATTAAAGAGGTTAGGACTTTTCAGCTTGGAAAAGAGGAGACTAAGGGGGGATATGATAGAGGTCTATAAAATCACGAGTTATGTGGAGAAAGTGAATAAGGAAAAGTTATTTACTTGTTCCCATAATACAAGAACTAGGGGCCACCAAATGAAATTAATAGGCAGCAGGTTTAAAACAAATACAAGGAAGTTCTTCTTCACACAGCGCACAGTCAACTCCTTACCTGAGGTGGTTGTGAAGGCTAGGACTATAACAGAGTTTAAAAGACAATTGGATAAATTCATGGTGGTTAAGTCCATTAATGGCTATTAGCCAGGACGGGTAAGGAATGGTGTCCCTAGCCGCTGTCTGTCAGAGGATGGAGATGGATGGCAGGAGAGAGATCACTTGATCATTACCATTAGGTTCGCTCCCTCTGGGGCACGTGGCATTGGCCACTGTCGGTAGACAGGACACTGGTCTGGATGGACCCTTGGTCTGACCCAGTCCGGCCGTTCTTATGTTCCCTCCCTCACATCCGAATCTCGCCCTGCAGGGCGCCTGATCTTCGACAACCTGAAGAAATCCATCGCCTACACGCTGACCAGCAACATCCCCGAGATCACCCCCTTCCTGCTCTTCATCATGGCCAACATCCCGCTGCCCCTCGGCACCATCACCATCCTCTGCATCGACCTGGGCACCGACATGGTGAGCCCCCCCGGGCGCCCCCTCCCTCTCTGCACCGGCCCCCCCGGGCAGGTGCTGACTACACCAGCCTTGCAATAATGTTGGGTGTGATTGCAGGAGGGATGGACTCACCCCACGTATCGCACCCTTTGCCACTCAGCCCCACCCAATCTGCACTGGGGCAGGCTCAACCTCTAACCCCCTCCCCCTCTCTCCAGGTTCCCGCCATTTCCCTGGCCTACGAAGCCGCCGAGAGCGACATCATGAAGCGCCAGCCTCGAAACCCCCGGACGGACAAGCTGGTGAACGAGAGGCTGATTAGCATGGCCTACGGGCAGATCGGTGAGGGGCGGGGCCTGGGGGTAGATCGGTGAGGGGCAGGGCCTATGGGCAGATCGGTGAGGGGCGGGCCCTGGGGGTAGATCGGTGAGGGGCAGGGCCTATGGGCAGATCGGTGAGGGGCGGGCCCTGGGGACAGATCGGTGAGGGGCGGGGCCTACGGGCAGATCGGTGAGGGGTGGGCCCTGGGGACAGATCGGTGAGGGGTGGGGTCTACAGGCAGATCGGTTGGGGCGGGGCCTGAGGGTGGATCTGTGAGGGGGGTGGGGCCTGGGGGCAGGTCAGTGAGTTGGGGGATGGGGTCACTCGAGGTGAAAGGCCTGGGTGGGGTGTGGAGGGCATGTCGCTACCTCCCCTTCTGCTGCCCTCCTCCCCTCTGCCCCCCCGGCTCACCTTCCCTGCCCCCTTGCCCCCCCAGCTATCCCCCCTCCCTGCCCCCCCAGCTAACCCCCCTCCCTGCCCCCTGCTCTCCCCAGCTAACCCCCGTCCCTGCCCCACAGCTAACGCCCCCCCGCCCCCTGCCCCCCCCCAGCTAACCCCATCTCTGCCCCCCAGGGATGATCCAGGCGTTGGGCGGGTTTTTCGCCTACTTTGTGATCCTGGCCGAGAACGGGTTCCTGCCCTCGGGGCTGGTCGGGATCCGTCTGAACTGGGACGACCGGACTGTGAACGACTTGGAGGACAGCTACGGGCAGCAGTGGGTGAGCGTGGGGCGGGGCGGGCCTGGGGTCACCACCCCTTGGAGCTCCCCACAAGGGGCCCTGGGACAGACCCGAGGTGCCGCCTGGACTGTGGGACACTGTCCCCTTCTACTCTCCGGCTCAGGGTCCCTCTCACCCGGTTCTGCCCCCGGCTTCACTCCCAGTCAGCAGCGTGCGAAGGTTACACGCAGCCTCGCACAAGTGGAACCCAGGGAGGCACCAGCAAATCCCCCAGCCCTGGCCTTGCACCCCACAAATGTCCCGTCTCACACGGCTCGAGACCCTCCCGAACGGGGCAAGCGCATTCGTTCCTTCGCCCCTTCGGCCGCGCCCCAGCCCTGCCGACAGACGCGCTGCCCCGGGTGGATCTTACGGGCGTGCTGGGCACAGAGCTCCGAGTTGGTTACATACGAAATAAAAGGTGAAACCAGAGTCTAAATTCTGAGCTTTATCCGACTAGACAAGATTTGAAGCAGGCCCAGGCAGTTCACAGCTCTTCATACGCCGCTGGATCCCGGCCCAGATCTTTTCTCCCAAACGTGGGCGCCGGTGGGGCAGGAGGGGGGCGGGCGCATGGGCCACGGCCCCTTTTCCCCTCTCAGTTCGTGAGCCGGGGGAAATAGGCTTCTCTGCTGGCCTGGCTTCCATGGGGCCCCCGCTCCCAGCCCCCACGCGACTTCACCCAGATTGGCCAGGGTGTGCGAGTGTCCAGCTGTCCTCGGCCCCTGCCAGGGCGGGTTGTGTTTCACACACACCCTCCAGCGGGGGGCGTCGGACACACACAGCCCTGACATTGTTGCAAGAGTGAGCTAATCGGCATCTGACTGCAATGGCTGGGGGCAGCCTTGGCTGGGGGGCAGTTTCGGGGGGGGGCTGGTGCTGACACTCTCCCCCTTTTTCCCCTCCCAGACGTACGAGCAGCGCAAGGTGGTGGAGTTCACCTGCCACACGTCCTTCTTCGTCAGCATCGTGGTGGTGCAATGGGCTGATCTGATCATCTGCAAAACCAGGAGAAACTCAGTGTTCCAGCAGGGCATGAAGTGAGACAGGCGCTGGGCTGGGGGGGCTGCGGGTTGGGAGTGAGGGGCACCGGCAGGGCTGGGGGGCAGGACTGGGCTAGCAGGGGCTGCGGGTCGGGAGCGAGGGGCACCGGCAGGGCTAGGGGGGCAGGGCTGGGCTAGCAGGGGCTGCGGGTCGGGAGTGAGGGGCACCGGCAGGGCTTGGGGGCAGGACTGAGCTAGCAGGGGGCTGCAGGTAGGATTAGTAGGGGGCTGTGGGTCGGGAGTGAGGGACACTGACAGGGCAGTGGGGTGGGGGTGGGGAGCTCAGGCCTGGAGTAGTAGGGGGCTGCGGGTTGGGAGTGAGGGGCACCGACAGAGCTGGGGGGGGCTGGGCTAACAGGGGGCTGTGGGTCGGGAGTGAGAGGCACTGACAGAGCTGGGGGGGGCAGGGCTGGGCTGGCAGGGGGCTGCGGGTCGGGAGTGAGAGGCACCGCGGGCGCTGTTTCATTCTCTCTCTCTCAGGAACAAGATCCTGATTTTCGGGCTCTTTGAGGAGACAGCGCTGGCCGCCTTCCTGTCCTACTGCCCCGGCATGGATGTGGCGCTGCGGATGTACCCCCTGAAGTGAGTGGGGGGGTGGAGGGACCCCACTGGGGGTGCCCCTGTTTCCCCAGGGGGGACCCAGGGGGCCACGGCCCTCCAGTGTTAACAAAAGAAACATGCAGAATTCACGTCCCCCACAGAGCTATCGATTCTGCCGGGGAGGCAGTGCTGCAATTGCACCTTTCGCCCACCAGGGGCTGCTGTGGGGCCAGCAGAGAGGGAGGGGGCTCGTTGGCCTTGGGGGGATCCCTGGTGCAGGGGGTGAGGGGCTGCAGCCCGGGGGGGGGGATTGACCCAAGGGGAGGTGCCTTTGCTGCCCTTCAATGTGGGGATCCTGCACTGGGGGAGGGGGAGGATCCCTGAGGGGGTGTCCTGGTGGGAGGGGTTCCCTGCAGCCCTTGGGGGGTGTTCCTGACCGGGCAGGTTCCCTGCAGCCTTCGGCGGGGGGGGGGATCCTGGCCAGGGGAGGGTCTCTGCAGCCCTGGTGCGGGGGTGTCCCGGCCGGGGGAGGGTCTCTGCAGCCCTGGTGGGGGGTGTCCTGGCCGGGGGAGGTGCCAGCAGCAATCCCCTTGCGTCTGGCGGGCAGGGCGCAGCGTCCCCCCCACCGCTGGCACTAACCCCCCCCCCCCCCTCCCCCGGTTCTGTCCCATCCAGGCCCAGCTGGTGGTTCTGTGCCTTCCCATACAGCTTCCTCATCTTCGTGTACGACGAGATCCGGAAACTCATCCTGCGCCGGAACCCCGGAGGTGGGGGCCGACTTGGGGGGCTGATGGGGGGAGGTAGAAGGGGGCTGGAGGGATATGAAGGAGACGGGGGAGGGGTAAGGAAGATGGGGAGGGTGGAGCGATATGTGGAGGGAGGTGCCAAACGGGGGTGTCCTTGCCTAGCAGTAACCCCCCCTCTCTGTCACAGGCTGGGTCGAGAAGGAAACCTACTACTGAGCCCCCCCGCCCCCCCGCGCCGGAGACCACGAGACTGGTGGGACGTCGGCTCGGAGGAAAGTGACTCGTCCCCCCCCACGTGGCTGAGAACATGAAACTGTCCCTGCCCCCCCCCGCTGGGGGGGGTTTATTTATTGTGTCACCAACATCCCCCCACCGCTGGGACCGAACCCAGGATCCCCAGAGCTAAGGGGGGGCTGGGAGCAGTCGGGGGGGCTCTTGTCCAGTGTGGGGGAGACAGTCACGGGAGATACAGACCCCCCCTGGTCACACAGGTCTCCTGTCTTCTCCCCCGAGGGCATGCCTGTGTCCCCGCCCCGCACATAGATTCCCCATCTTCCTCTCCACCAGGTCACCCCCTTCTCCATTCCCAGTGGGGTATGGGGGGCAGAAGCCAGCCCTCAGCCCCAGACTGGGGGGGGGGCATACTCAGGGGGGGTCAGCAGAGCACCAGGGAGGGGTTGTGGAACAGAACCCAGGAGTCCTAATCCCCCCCCGCATGCCTTTACCAAGCCAATAGCTTCCCCCGGCCAGTCTTGGGTGCCCCCCCTTGCCCTCCTGCCCCCCCCCCCCGACCCCAGGGCCCTGTCTGAGGGGTTGGGGGATCCTGTGGCTGCCCTTTGACCCCAGATTCCAGGTTATGGACCAAGGGAAACCAGGGCCTCATCCGTGTGTGTGTGGGGGTCCCTATAGCTGGGGGGAGGCAGAGGGGTCTGTCCCTCCCATCCCCAGTGTCCATGGGGAGGGGGATGTTGTGCTCGCTCCCCCTCCCCCATCCTGTGTGTGCTGGGGGGGAGCCTTACCCCCCCATCCCTCCCCCGTTTGGGGATCGTGTCGTCATGTGACAAAAACAAACTCAATTTAACAAATAAAACCAAACCCAGCCCCGGACCCTGTACCGCGCGTTGTGACGGGGGGGGAGGGGGAGGCAGGGCTGAGGGCGGGGGGGTCCCAGCAAGGGGGGAGGCAGGGACCATGCCGAAGGGCCGGTGGAACTCCCTGCCACTGGACACGGCGGAGCTGGCGCTGGCCCCTGGGAACGGGGGAGCGGGAGGCTAGAGCTGTCCAGGCCAGGCCAAAAGCCAGAGTTGGGTGTGTGTGTGTGTGTGTGTGTGTCAGTCACTGCATGATTCCCCGCCCCTCCGGCGTCCCCCCCCCCCCCCCCCCCCCCCGTGACGCAGGGCCACTGTCAGGGTTTGGCTCTGATTGGTGCCCGGGGAGGGGGGGTGTGAAAGGGGGGCCATTGTTATGGCAACCAGCGGATGTCTGTTGCCATGGTGACAGAGGATGACTGTTGCTGACGTTGTTGGGCAGGGCCTGGAGGAGCCTGAGAATGAGGCTGCAGCGTCCCCGCCCCCAGCGCTGGGATCGAACCCAGGCGTCCTGGCTCCCAGCCCCCCACCCCACTGACCGGGGGGGGGGGGGTGAGGAGCTTTAACTCAGCCCGTCGCTGGGGGCTGCTCTGGGGGCCACAGCTCAGACCAGTGGAGCTGGGGGGGGGGTGTCCATGCCCCCGAGGGGCCGGAGCCAGCACCCCCCAAATCCTCCCGGGGGGGCGTGAGTGGGCGCCTGGGGGCTCCCTGCAGGGCTCGGGGCTGCTGGGGGCCCACCGAGCCCCCAGGACCCCCTGCCCCCTCGCTGGGGGTCGCGCTCTGGCGCCCACGCATGGGGATCGGGAGGCGCCCGGCCCTGGGCCAGTCGAGGGGGGCGCGGGATTCAAGGCCCCGTTCCGACGGGGCAGCACGAGGCTCGGTCCCGGGCTCTCCCCAGGGCCTGGCCCCAGGAACGGTGCATGGTGTGGGGAGCCCGGCCAGGGGCTGCATTCAGGGCCCAGCTGAGAGCGTCACGTTGGGGGTCTGACCCAAACTGAACCCCACACGTCTCTGTCCCCCCCCCCATGTCAGCACTGGGGGCTCTGGCTCCTGCCTGGCCGGGACCCCCTGCTGCCCTGGGGGCAGGCAGAGTGAGAGGTGCCGGGACCCCCTGGCACACAGTGGGGGGCAGCAGCTGGAAGGAGGGGGCGGGGTGGGGCTGGGCTGGGGACAAGGAGCAGCCGGACCCATGGGGACGGGACAGACCCAGCTGGCCGGGGCTGAGACTGGCCAGGCCCGAGGGCCCTGAAAACTGCCTGGGCTGGGTCCAGACACTCAATACATCTCCTGTGTGATGCTGGCAGAGTCCCTGCAGGCTGGAGGTCTGGGGGCAGGGGGGGAATTGTTCTCTCTGGGGGTGGGGGCCCCAGGGGCCCAGAGCGAGGGGACTCCCTGAGGGGGCCCACGGCAGAGCCAGGCTGCTGGGGGCTCGGTCCCAGGGGTGGGGGGTCCTGTGGGGCAGAGGAACCGCAGGGGGCAGAGCCAGGCTGCTGGGGGATCAGGGGGGCAGTCCCGGGAGGTGGGGGGGCCCTGTGGGGCAGAGGAGCCGCGGGGGGCAGAGCCAGGCTGCTGGGGGATCAGGGGGGCAGTCCCGGGAGGTGGCGGGGCCCAGTTCTTAGCCCCCGAGAGAGCGAGTGGACCCCTGGGAAGGGTCATCGCACTGGGGGGTCCCTCCCCGGGCTGTTGAGCCCAGAGCGCCCAGGAGAACCCCCCCGGCCCATGTAGGGAGACCGGCCCCTTCACTCGGGAGCACCTGGCGTTTTGCTGCTCGGGGGCCAGTCCAGACTCGCTGTGAATCCCTCGCCCCGGGGTCCCGCCGCGATCCGCGTTTTCCGCGTGCCCACCGGGCCGGCTCAGGGCTGGGAAGCTGCATCGTGGATCCCCAGGCTGGGGCACGTTCACTGCCCTGGGACGGACTTTCTGGGGGCTGGCGCGGAGCAGCACCCCAGGCGGAGTCCGAGGTCTATATTGGGGGGCCAAGTCCGGGCCTGGCCTGACAGCGGCGCCATTTCATGCGGGGGGGGGGGGGGCAGCACTGTAACCGCGATTCCGGCGGTTGCTCAGGCACCGGGAACTCTTGGGGTTTGGCAGCAAACTGGGCAGAGCCGGTTTGAATTCCGGTCTGAGCAGAGAGTGACTGAGCCCTGAGCCGCGCCCGGCTCCCGGTCGGACAGGTTCTGCCAGTGACAGGGCGTCACTCGGGGACACTGGGTCGGGTGATAACTGTACCCTCGAGTCCTTCTCAGAGATGCCCCTGAGGTCAGATGGGCCCAGCGCGATCGTCTCATCTGACCCCCGGCACCGCGCAGGGCCCAGAACCTCCCCCCGTGTCCGGTACCAGACCCCGACTCCGGCTGAGTCACCGACGGCCCCAGATTGCGGGTTCCAGACGTGTGACAAAGACTCCACCATGGACACGAGTTCAAACCCGCCAGTGACCCGGGCCCAGTGCACAAGAAGGCGACAAACCCCCCCGAGTCTGACCTGGGGGGAAGTTGGTGACCAGTCAGTCCCTGAGCGTGTGGGTGAGACCCACCAGCCAGACACCGGGGGAAGAATTCGCTGGGGTAACTCAGAGCCCCCCAGCTAGCGTCCACCCCCGGCCATCGGGGAGTTCTGCTACAGGAGTCGCCGATGGGCCGCGCCATTGCCGGCCGTCCTGTCTCTCTCTCTCTCACACGCGCACACACACACACACACACCCCATGCACTTATCACGCTCAGTCGTGAGGCCAGGTCGGTGTTTTGCCCCCACTGCTCCAGAGCGTCACTGCTCCGATGGGTCGAACCTTCCCTCATTTCATCTTCCTTACACAAGGGAGCCCAGAACCGCACCCACTAGTCCAGCTGAGGTCTCCCCAGTGCCTTGTATGAACACCTCCCTGTCTCCCCTGGAAACCCCTCGCCTGGGGCACTCCACGACTGCATGAGCCTGTTCACAGCCGCGTCCCACTGACGGCTCAGAGTCAGCCTGCGATCAGCCGATACACCCCGATCGTTCTCCTCCTCGGTCCCCAACCGCTACGGCCCCAGCGTAGAGCAAAACATTCCCGTTAGCGGGGTGAAAGTAAATCCGAGGAGTTACCGGGGCGCCCTGCGCCAGCGTCCTTGGCAGGGGGGGGGCGGATCTGGGCCCTCAGGAGGGGTGGGGCCTTGGGCAGAAGGGGCAGGGCTGGGGCAGACTCCCCCAGCCAGCCCTTCATGGCCGGAGCCCTGGGGCTCCTGCGGCGATTTGAAGGGCAGCAGCAGGCGGGAGCCCCAGGCCCTTTGAAATCGCCGGGCCCGGGGGCAGCTGCCCCTTTTGCTCTCCCCCCGCTGGGTCCCCCGTCCTGGCCCGCATCGGCCCACTGTCACCTCCGCTTGTTAGTCCCTAACTGCAGGACCTGGCGCGTCGCACGGTTAAATCTCACGCCGTTCCTGTTCCTCCAGTTTACAGGGTCGCCCAGATCATCGTGTGGGCTATTCCGGTCCTCTCCCGCCCTGCCAATCCCTCCCCACTCGGTGTCAGCCGCAAACTCCCCCTTTGGGCCAAGGGCAGCAATGAAAAGGTGAAATACGGTCGGTCCCAAGAGGGATCCATGAGGGGCTCCGCTAGTGACTCCCCGCCTGGCAGTTCCCCGTTCGGGGTGACCCGGCGTCGTCTCCCCTTCACCACTTCCCGGTCTCACATCGACCCCCATCGTCTCCAGGGTAAGGAATCGTCTCTCCCCTGGAACGGTGTCAAACGCCCTCCTAGCCCCAGGGAGATCCGACCCACCGCGTTTCCCGTGGCTGACACCAGCGCTCGTCAGCGAGACGCCAGCGACTGTCACACCCCGAATCCAGCCAGCGACACAATCGGACAAACACCGACAATCACTTTCTGCCATTTCCGCAACTCGCTTTCCGCAGCTCGCCGAGCTCGGAACAGATCCTGTCACGTCAGGAACCCCCCTAAGGGCCCTTCCTCATCTGAGTCCCCTGGGAACCCCCTGGTCACCCCCAATTCTGATCCCTGCCTCGGGGGCCCACGCTGGGAGCAGCCTCCTGGCTCCTCCCCAGACCTCGCTGCTTTGCACACTCAGGCAGCTTGGGGGCCAACTCCCCCATGAGCACACGCCGCCGGCTCCTGGGGACAAGGCGGGGGCTGGGAATTTGCGGGTGTCCCAGTGGCTGCAACGCAGGCATGGTGGTCGGGGACCCACGTGTGTAGTGGGGGGGCGTTGCGGGCCGTGCGGCCGGCCGAGCAGGGTAACAGACACCCCACGCAGAGAACCTGTCGTGCCCCCCGGCTGCCCCCAGCCCCTCTCTCCCGCCCAGCCCCATGGCCCCCACCGGGGTTTGCACGCGGCTCTGAAAACGATTCAGGGGGGTTCCACAGGGGCCAGGGCCCCCATGCCAAGGGAGGGACAAGTCTCTTGGGGGCACTGGAGGGGAGTGCAGGGGGACCCCTTTGCCACCCCCCCAGCGCGCTCCCAGCCCCACACGGCAGCCAGCTCCACTCCTCCACATGGCCTTTAATGGGGAAAGACACAGATACGGGGGGGGGGGGGACATTTGGGGCAGGGGCGACCCCAGCCCAACCAGCAGCGTGGGAAGCCCAGGGTCAAATCGACAGTGGGAGGAAACGGGGAACCCTGGTCCGGAGCAGGACCCCTACAATGGGGACATGGGGGTGATTGGGGGGCTGGGGGCATCAGGTGGGAAGTCGAGAAGGGGGGGGAGCCCAGAAAGGGGGAGGTGGAGGGAGCTGGGGGGCGGTGAGGCTGGTAGAAATGGCAGGAAAGAGTAACCATGATCTGGGGGAGTCCCTGCCCCCCAGGGGGTCCTGCCAGAAGAGGGGCTGGTGGGGGGGGTCCCTGCACCCCCATCACACGGGCTCCATCTGCAGCTCATCAGCCTCCCCCGACTCCAGCTCATGGAAGGCAGCGTGGGAGCCAATCACCACCAGGGTGGCACCTGCGGGGGGCGACAGAGAGATGGGGGTATCAGAGAGACAGCGACACCGCCGCCCCTCCCCCCGCTGCCCCCAGCTCTGCCTCCCCTCCCCCACTGCACCCCATAGACCCCCCTGCCCCCAGCTCCGCCTCCCCTCCCCCACTGACCCCCCGAGTGCCTGGAGAGGAACAGCCCATGGGAGGTGGGGCAGGCACAGATTGGGGGGGGTGTCTCCCCTCCCCCACACTCAGCTCCTCGGCAGGGTTTGCGCCCCAAACAGCCCCCCGGACAAGCCTCCACAGGCAGCAACTGATGGGGGCTGGGGGGAGGCGGGGCTGGGGTTACACCCTGGGTCGGGGGAGGGGGCTACTCACCCAGCACCCAGAAGACGGCGGATCCGGCTCCTGCCAGCCAGAAGAAGGGGAAGGAGACGCCCCCGGCCAGGCCGTACTGGTGAGCCGTGCCGAGCTCCCGGCCTGGGGGGGAGAGAGAGAGAACGGGGGGCTGAGGGGAGCCCAGACACCCCCCACCCCAGCCAGCCCCCGCGCCCGCCCCCGCCCCCCGAGCCAGCCAGCCCCCACGTCCCGCCCCCAACGCCAGCCAGCCCCCGCGTCCCGCCACCGCGCCAGCCCCTGTGCCCACCCCCGCCACCTCGCCAGCCAGCCCTCGCGTCCCGCCCCCCGAACCAGCCAGCCCTCGCGCCCGCCAGGGCCCTGCATCCCACCACTGAGCCAGCCAGCCCCCGCGTCCTGCCCCAGCCAACCCCCCGTGGCCGCCCCCTGCGCCAGCCAGCCCCCCGCCCCCCACACCCCGCCCCCACACCCGCCAGCCTCCCGCACCCGCCAGGCCCCCACCCCCTGAGCCAGCCAGCCCCCCTCATTCCACCCCCCGAGCCAGCCAGCCCCCCGCACCCGCCCCCCACACCCCCTGGAGGGCTCAAGCCCTGCCCCCTGCCTCCTGAGCCAGCCAGCCCCCCATGCCAGCCGGCCCCCGGTGCCCCCTGGAGGGCTCAGGCCCTGCCCCCGCCCCCTGAGCCAGCCAGCCCCCCGCGCCCCCTGGAGGGCTCAGGCCCCACCCCCCGCCCCCTGAGCCAGCCAGCCCCCCGCGCCCCCTGGAGGGCTCAGGCCCCACCCCCCGCCCCCTGAGCCAGCCAGCCCCCCGCGCCCCCTGGAGGGACAGGCCCTGGGCCCCCACTCACCGAACAGCACCAGCCGGGACTGCTGGGTTCGCAGGTAGAGGAGGTAACAGGCCCCGAAGAAGACAGCCAGCGCCACTAGGAGCAGGGGGGAGGTGATCCTGGGGGAGGGAAAGGGCAGAGGGTTGGGGGGGGCCAAACCCTCCATACTCTGCTCCCCCCCCGGCTTACACATGTTCCCCCATTTCACCCCTGCCCCCAGGCACAGCCCCTCCCCGGCAGCCTTCACAGAACCAGCCTATTCCACGGCCCCCCAGCTCCCCCTCCGGCCCCCGTCTACCTGCCCCATCCCCCTGCCCCTGGGCCCCCATCCACCCGCCCCACCCCCACCCCTGGGCCCTCTTCCACCAGCCTCCTGGGCCCCCATCCACCCGCCCCACCCCCCTGCCCCTGGGCCCCCATCCACCCGCCCCACCCCCCTGCCCCTGGGCCCCGTCCACCCGCCCCACCCCCCTGCCCCTGGGCCCCGTCCACCTGCCCCCCGGCTCACAGGCAGTAGAGGATGAGCCCCAGGAAGACGAAGACGTAGTTGCTCTGGAAATACTCCACGTTGCGCGCCAGGCGCTGGCAGAGCTCCCCGAAGTTCCGGGGCTTCCCGAACCGGCGCTGGTCGGCGAAGGTGCCCCAGGGGCGCAGGGTGGCCCGGCGCTGCTCCAGCCACTTCTTGGCGGGGCCCTGGGGCAGCAGGGCCGGGATGGAGATCCTGGGGGGCCAAGAGATGGGGCAGCTCTGAGCCGCAGCGCCCCCCATGGCGCCCCCACCCTGCTCCCTGCCCCACGGGGCCCCCTATGGCGCCCCCACCACACAGCCTGCCCCACGGCACCCGCTACTGAGCCCCGGCCCCACTCCCTGCCCCACAGCGCCCTCACTAAGCCCCCAGCCCCGCTCCCTGCCCCACCGCACCCGCACTGACCCCCCACTCCACTCCCTGCTCCATGGCACCCCCACTGACCCACAGCACCCCCACCCTGATCCCTGCCCCACAGCACCCCACTGACCCCCCTGCCCCACAGCACCCCCACTGACCCACAGCACCCCCACCCTGATCCCTGCCCCACAGCACCCCACTGACCCGCCTGCCCCACAGCACCCCCACTGACCCACAGCACCCCCACCCTGATCCCTGCCCCACAGCACCCCACTGACCCCCCACTCCGCTCCCTGCCCCACAGTGCCCCCTATCACCCCCCCTACTTGGTGCCGAGGGGTCCCGCCACCTCCTGCTCGGCGGGCGGGGCGAAGGGATGCTCCGAGCCGCCTTTCCCGGCCATGGTGCTCAGCGCCCGGGGGCTGCGGAGAGAGGGGGGGGGGACAGGACGTGAGACCGGGCCCCGCCCCCCGGGGGCTGCAGCTTGGCTGGGGGGGGGGGAAGGATGCAGGAGGGATGCGGGACTTCTGCCTCCCGGGTTGCTATGGCGACGGCTGCCCCTCACCTGCCCCTGGTCCAGCGCGGCCGGCGATCGCTGTCTCGACGTGGCAACCGGGCCTGGGGGCCCCGGGGGGGGCCAAGCGGAACTTTGGGAGGGGCCGCGGTGCATGCTGGGAAATGGAGTCTGGGCAGCAAAGGCTTGTGGGAGATGGAGTCCAGCTCCCCTCCCCTCCCCCCCACACTATGCGGGGAGGGCCTGGGGGGGTCGGCCCCTCCAGGGCTATGCTGGGGGCGTGGTCTCGGGGACGAGCTGGGGGGCCTTGGTGAGGGGGGCTATGGGGCGGGGGGGCAGAAGGGAGGTTCGAGGGCTTCAGGGTGGGGGGGTGTAGCCCCTTCCTTTCTTTGAACTCCTCTTATGTAAATTATTTAATAGTCTCATTTGCATGTATGCAAATAAACGGGCACCGCTCTGACAGCTATCTCTCAACTTTCCCTGACAAGGTGCAGGTGGATGGGGGGGGGCAGCAGCCAGGCCCCCATAACTGGCCACCCCCGGGGTTCCTACGCCCCCCACGCCCTACTCTCGCCCCCGATGGGGGGGCAGAACCTGCTTCCCTGGACGGCCCCTTGTGTAGCCCCCCCCCGAAATCGGTGATCGTCCCTGGGGCCACGTGTGT
Organism: Graptemys geographica; assembly: GCA_037349215.1. NCBI lineage: Eukaryota > Metazoa > Chordata > Testudines > Emydidae > Graptemys > Graptemys geographica. The sequence continues at coordinate 875,120 of JBAIFT010000116.1, read as the reverse complement.
CTGCCCAAGCTGTACAGGAGTGGGGGGCAGGTAGAGCCCCCCCAACCCCTCTGCCTCCTCCCCATAGAGAAGGCTAGAAGGGACCAATAGAGCAGCCAGTGGGAGCCCCCCCCCGAACCCCATCTATAGTAATGTCACCACTTAACTGCCCCCCCCGAGGGTCTGGCTGCAGCAGGAGGGGCCACGAACAAGTCCCAGGTACCATGGTACGTCCTATGGCCCCGGCCCATTGACAGTGGCTTCGCACCCGGGACCTCGTCGGTCCTTCGACTGGCAAAATACTGCAGCACCGTTGGTGAGGGAGCGACTTCCCCCTTAGTGAGCCCCCTGTGCGTGTTCCTGTACGCTTAACCTGCCCCCTTCCAGTGTGTGCGCCTGTACCCTTAACTCGCCCCTGTGCATGTTCCTGTACCCTTAACTCTCCCCCTGGGCATGTGCCTGTATCCTTAATCTGCCCCCTTCCAGTGTGTGCGCCTGTACCCTTAACTCACCGCCCCAGGGTGTGTGCGCCTGTACCCTTAACTCTCCCCCGTGCATGTGCCTGTACCCTTAACTCTCCCCTATGCATGTGCCTGTACCCTTAACCTGCCCCCTTCCAGTGTGTGCGCCTGTACCCTTAACTCACCGCCCCAGGGTGTGTGCGCCTGTACCCTTAACTCTCCCCCGTGCATGTGCCTGTACCCTTAACTCTCCCCTATGCATGTGCCTGTACCCTTAACCTGCCCCCTTCCAGTGTGTGCGCCTGTACCCTTAACTCACCGCCCCAGGGTGTGTGCGCCTGTACCCTTAACTCTCCCCCGTGCATGTGCCTGTACCCTTAACTCTCCCCTGTGCATGTGCCTGTACCCTTAACCTGCCCCCTTCCAGTGTGTGCGCCTGTACCCTTAACTCATCGCCCCAGGGTGTGTGCGCCTGTACCCTTAACTCTCCCCTGTGCATGTGCCTGTACCCTTAACTCTCCCCTATGCATGTGCCTGTACCCTTAACCTGCCCCCTTCCAGTGTGTGCGCCTGTACCCTTAACTCACCGCCCCAGGGTGTGTGCGCCTGTACCCTTAACTCTCCCCTGTGCATGTGCCTGTATCCTTAACCTGCCCCCTTCCAGTGTGTGCGCCTGTACCCTTAACTCGCCCCCGTGCATGTGCCTGTATCCTTAACTCTCCCCCTGTGCATGTTCCTGTACGCTTAACCTGCCCCCTTCCAGTGTGTGCGCCTGTACCCTTAACTCGCCGCCCCTGGGTGTGTGCACCTGTACCCTTAATGCTCCCCTGTGCTTGCGCCTGTACCCTTAACTCCCCCCCACATATGTGCACCTGTACCCACACGGTTCTTCCCTTTCGAGCTGCTGGATGGGAGGAGAGTGAGGGGACCCCTGGACCTGGAAGGGGAGGATTGGGAGGAGAAGGGGGAAGACCACCTGGTGGATCTCTTCCCTGAGGTGGGAGCCAATCTTCCCCGTTCAGAGTCACTGGGAAAGCAGCCCAGAACCTGGAGAGAGAGGTCAAGGACATGCTGGCTTTAGATGTGATCCAGCCATTCAACAGCCCGTGGGCCTCACCCGTGGGGCTGGCCCCCAAGGAAGACGGGATGATCTGGTTTTGTGGGGACTATTGGAAGCTTAAAGCCATCACCGTATCCGATGCCCACCCCAGGCCTAGGCCTGGGGAGATTCTAGACAAGCTGAGGGGGATAGAGAACTTGGCCCTGGCGTATGTCGATGACGTGTGTGTCTGTAGCCAGACCTGGGAGGAACAGGTGTCCCAGGTGACGAGGGGGCTGGGCTGCCTCCAGGAGGCAGGACTGACTGTAAAAGCCGAAAAGTGCAAGGTGGAGATGATCAGAGATTGGCCCATTCCCCAGACCAAGAAACAAGTCCAGGCCTTTATCAGGATGGCGGGGTGCTACCAGAGGTTTGTACCCCACGTTAGATCCCTAGCTGCCCCCATCCCTGAGCTAGGTGAGAGGGGTAAGCCAGATGAGGTGGTCTGGACCGAGCAGGGCCAGAGGGCTCTCTGTGCACTGAAGGAGGCTCTAATCCAGGGCCCGGTAGATCTGGTAAACCCAGACTTTGCCAAGCCTTTTGCAGTGTTCACCGATGCCTCAGATGCAGGGCTGGCCATGGTTGTTGTACTTAAAGTACTGCACACGATCTTTTCAGGGGGGATAAGGCAAAGCGCCACATTTATTGGTAATACACGCATCAATCAACACTGTATCACATGGATATGAGAGATCAAATTTGATTAGAAAATATTTAAAAATAAACGATATAGAAAATTTGAAGCATCAGTTGTTGGTCATTGGGGGTAACATACAGAGTATGGGAGGATGTTAGTATTTTGGGGTTGGGCAGCACACATAATACATACAGACTGCAATGTCCCCAATAGGGGGGTAGACGGTGGGCGGGATCAAGATACAGTTGACAAGTGGTGAGGGGCAATCACTCATACAGGGAGTACAGACGGTCGTGGGTATAAGTAAGTGGGCTGGGTAATGGGGATGGGGCAACCCTCGCGTGGTGGGATTCAGCTAGGTTGGGTGGGTTCGGGGCTTGGAATAAGGTCCATCAGGGGGTGGTTTATAGGTCCCTTCCCCCTTGCGGGTGCACGAGGTCTCCCCGGCTCACTCCCGGTATTGTCGGTGGCCAGTGATGTGCTCCGTGTAGATGTCCCGTGACCAGCGGATAGTGTCCGAGACCATCAGGCGTCTCATAAGCCGCGCGTAGTGACGGCCTACCCCACAGGTCCTTAGCACGTGTTCGTTACATGGGTCCCAGGCACCCAGGGCCCCGACGAGCACTCATGTAAAAAGCAACAGAGGGTCCTGTGGCACCTTTAAGACTAACAGATGTATTGGTGCATAAGCTTTCGTGGGTGAATACCCACTTCGGCAGACGCATGCCATTACATTCATGCACTCACACACACACTCCGTCTTGTTGTTACCAATTAGTTGCTCCCCTTAACTTTGGCCAGGTGAGTTAGATGGGGGAAGGGTGGAGCCGGGCTTCTGCCGATCCGGATCGATGCTCCCATGTTAACAAGACGAGACCTGGGGTCCTCTGCAAGACACCTCACATTTATAGCAGCTTTCCTCTTATGCAAATCTATACCAGCTTCAAAATCTGTGTCTGTGTCCATTGGTCCTTTGTGCTGCTTCTCTCTGGCTGTTGTCCCAATGCTGCAAAGAGGGTGTTTTCAAAAGAAGGTGCTGGCTTCTAACCCCCAAGGCCATCAGTATGTCTGATCTTCTTTAGTAAGCCCACTTGACACGTTTGATTGTGCTTGGGTCTGGCTCCCAGCCCCTCTCCAACTGGTGCAGCTGTCTGGAGGGGCTGCCTTCCCCGCCTTCCTCATTCACACCTCGTTCATTCAACAGGGCAATTGATTAAGAGTGGGGGGGAAGATCTTGTTCTACTCCAAGCAAAAAGACATTTTTCTTCTATCTTAGTCTATCCTTAGGGGCTATAACATTATACCAAGTCTCATGAAAACAGAGATCCCACGTGGGTGGACCCACTACAAGGTTATATGAAGAGGCACAATGTAAAGTCATATGAAAATGATCAGAGATTTATCTACATGGTGCTGATGCTGCGGGGGGGGGGGGCGGAGACACCCCACCGGGTACGGGAGCCAGAAGCTGCTGCCCTGGGAGCAGAACTATGCGGCCTCAGAGAAGAAATGCCTGACCATGGGGCAGGCCCTTAGAAAGCTGCAGCTGTATTGTTTTGGGCGGCGTCACATGCAAGGGGCTGAGGCCGAGCTGCTGGGGACAGAGACACCTGTTCAGAGGGTGGCAAAGGTCAAGATGGGGGCTCTTAACCAAGAGCTCGAATTGCAGCCCTCCAGACTGGAGCGCTGGGAAAAGACCCAATCCCAGTTTAGACCCCAGGGGCATTGGGACGGCAAAAGGGCACGGGCTGCATAAACCTTCCCACATGCAGCCTGCAAGCGCCATCAAGCACAACAGACCCACAGGAGGGTGTGAAACTGGAAGAGCCTGAGGTAACTCCCACCAAGGAATGGGAGGGATGCTGGGGCATCCATGGGAATGTTAGCGGGTTCAAACTTCCCCAGGTCACTGGCTAAAGTGACCCCGCTCAGTTCAGTCTCGAAGGGGGGAGAGATGTGACGAAGTGGGACTGTTCTTAATGTTTCCTCTGAATACTGTGTGGGTGCCTCAGTTTCCCCTATGCATTTCTTAAGTCTCCAGTGTGCATAAATGGCCAACACTCTGTATCCTGGCAACAAATGGCCAGGGCCCTTCCCCCCTTGCAAGGGGATAGCTAAAGGTGAACAAAGAGCTCAGGTGACCTCCTGGCCCGAGGAAAGAGACAAAGCCCAGAGGAGGAGAGGCTGGAGGGGGTTTCAGTTTGGAGCTGGCTGGGAACGGGAAGCAAGGGCAGACGGGGTTGTCTGGCTCGCTGGGCCCCAGAATGGACCCGGCTGAGGGTCCCGTTCTCTGTACCTACAAGCTCTGTTTTAGACCGTGTTCCTGTCATCTAATAAAACTCTGTGTTACTGGCTGGCTGAGAGTCACGTCTGACTGCGGAGTGGGGGGGCAGGACCCTCTGCCCCCCCCCAGGACCCCGCCTGGGCGGACTCGCTGTGGGAAGCGCACGGAGGGGCAGATACTGAATGCTCCCAGGAGAGACCCAGGAGGTGAAGCCGGGTGAGCGTCTTGCCCTGAAGACAGTCTGCTCCAAGGGAGAGGAGGCTCCCCAAAGTCCTGCCTGGCTTTGTGGGGAGCAGTTCCAGAGCATCGCCCGGGGACTCCGGGACACCCTACCCCCCCCCCCCCCCAACACACACACAGTTTGTGTTCCAGTGTTCCCGGGGGAGGGATAGCTCAGTGGCTTGCGCGTTGGCCTGCTAAACTCACGGTTGTGAGTTCAATCCGTGAGGGAGCCATTTAGGGAACTGGGGTAAAAATCTATCTGGGGCTTGCTCCCCCCTTTGAGCAGGGGGTTGGACTAGATACCTCCTGAGGTCCCTTCAACCCTGAGATTCTGTGATTCTCCCCCACACTGTGTATGTGCCTGTACCTTTAGCTCTCCACCCCAGCAGGTGTACCTGTACCCTTAACTCTCCCCACAATGTGTGTTTGCCTATACCCTGAACTCCCCAGTCTGTATGCACCTGTACCATTACCTGCCCTAGGGGGGAAAACCTACCCTTAACTACTTCTGGTGTGTGTGTGCCTGTACCCTTAACTTGCCCCCTGGTGTGTTTGCACCTGTACCCTTAACTCCCCCATGTGTGCCTGTACCCTTAACTTGTGCACCTGTACCCTTAACACTCGCCTTGTGTGTTCGCCTGTATCTTTAACTCCTCCCAGTACATGTGCACCTGTACCCTAAACTCTCTGCCCCCTGTGTATGTGCACTTGTATCCTTAACTCTCCTCCCGGTGTGTCTGTGCCTCTACCATTAACTCTCCCACACGCCCCCATCTGCATGTGCCTGTACCCTTACCTCCCCCAGTGGGTGTGCTTGTATCCTTAACTCCACCCAGTGTGTACACCTGTACCCTTAATTCCCCCCTCAATGTGCCTGTACCCTTAACTCTGCTCCCAGTGTCTGTGCGGCTGTACCGTTAACTCGCCGTCTGGTGTTTGTGAGCCTGTACCCTTAACTTGCCCCCCAATGTGAGTGCAGCTGTACCCTTAACTCTCCCCCTGTGGCATGCTGTAGTTATCACTCCCCCATGTGCTCATTTATCCAATATTATTTTTCATTCCCCCCCCGCCACATGCCCCTCCCCCCAAGAGGACGCAGGGTGCCGGGGCCCCACTAATAAACACAGGCTACTGCAAAGAGTTTGTGGGGTTATTTATTTAGGGGGTTTGGGGACTGGGGCAGGGGCTCCTCCCCCCCCCCACGTGTCCCTGTTCTCCTCCCCGGGCGGGGGGGGCAGATTTTCTTCCTGCTGCAGAGATGGTTCAGAGGCCCCCTCATTTCCGATGTGACAGCTCCCGGGACAGCTGGCAAAGGCCGCAGGGCCCACAGCAGGCCATGACCAGCCAATCGTCGCAGATACTGCCCTGTGGGGAGAGGGGGGGTTAGCGGGGCCCATCTGGGGCCAGAGTTACTGGTTTGAAAGCCAGACCGGCTTGGAACAGCCGGGCATCGGCACCACGCCAGCCACCGCCCAGCCTCACACAGGCATGGTCATGGGCCCGGGCCACGGGGGCACGAAGGGTGGGGGAAGGACTCCCGCTTTGGGAAACCGGCCACCCCCCGCGGGACTGACACTGGATCTTGGGTCAGCGAGCGACGGCCAGGCCATGGCAGACGTGCAGGTCGGGGCCCCTGGCCGAGCGGGGAGGGGGCAGGCAGGGGCGCGAAGCCAGAGCAACATGGGTGGGGCCCCATGCAGGGTGGGGGTGTTGGCTGGGGCTCTGGGGGGCTCTGGCTGGAAACTGCCCCTCCCCCCTTGGGCCCCCCCAGCCTCACCTCGATGTGGTACCGTTCCCGCACCCCCGTGCGCAGGGCCAGCAGGGTGCCGGGTAGACAGGGCAGAAAACAGGACTCGCCGAAGTCCTGGGACACCTGGCAGGCCAGGATGCAGGGCACAAAGGTACCGCAGAGACCTGCCGGAGGGGAGGGTGTTACAGACCCGAAACTGGGACCCCCACCCCAGAGCCTCCCCACAACCCCCACTGGGAACCCCCACCCCCACCCCAGAGCCTCCCCACAACACCCCCACCCCTGAGACCCCCCACAACCCCCACTGGGACCCCCCCGAACACCCCCACCCCAGCCCCCCACAGGATCCCCCGACTCACACACGCCCATGTCCGCGAAGCAGTCGCACATGCCCGAGCTCCAGGCATTGGTGTTGGAGTAGCTGGTCTGCACCCGGCCGGGCTGCATTATCTCCGCCTGATAGGCCATGGGAGCCTGGGGGCACACGGGGGTGTCAGCCCGGACACGACCCCCCAGAACCCTTCCCAGTCACCTAAGGGTGCAGCCGACCGAGCCCCGCTGCCTGGGCCAGGGGGAGCCCCCAGCTCGGAGCCCCACGCTGGGGGGCACCCGGGGGGGGGAGGGGACACATTGCCCAGGCCAGGGACATAGGGTGGAGCTGGGGACAAGGGGCTGGGTGTGGGGGAGGGGTTCACCCTACTCGGCAGCCCAGCTCCAGAATCAGCTCTGGGCGATTCTCCGGGCCCCAGGGGCCCCCAGGCACGTCTGGGCAGGGGGGAAACGCCCTGCGGTGACGGAGGTGCGGGGGTGTGGGGAGGTCACACCCCGGGCAAACAAACAAGGAACTGGAGGATCGTTGCTGCAATTTGGGGGAGGATGGGCAGGGGGTCAGGAGCGAGGGGCACCGGCTGGGCTGGGGGGGGGGGCAGGGGGCTGCGGGTCGGGAGCGAGGGGCACCGGCTGGGCTGGGGGGGCAGGGGGCTGCGGGTCGGGAGCGAGGGGCACCGGCTGGGCTGGGGGGGGGCAGGGGCTGCGGGTCGGGAGCGAGGGGCACCGGCTGGGCTGGGGGGGGCAGGGGGCTGCGGGTCGGGAGCGAGGGGCACCGGCTGGGCTGGGGGGGGGGCAGGGGGCTGCGGGTCGGGAGCGAGGGGCACCGGCTGGGCTGGGGGGGGGCAGGGGGCTGCGGGTCGGGAGCGAGGGGCACCGGCTGGGCTGGGGGGGGGCAGGGGGCTGCGGGTCGGGAGCGAGGGGCACCGGCTGGGCTGGGGGGGGGCAGGGGGCTGCGGGTCGGGAGCGAGGGGCACCGGCTGGGCTGGGGGGGGGGCAGGGGGCTGCGGGTCGGGAGCGAGGGGCACCGGCTGGGCTGGGGGCGGGGCAGGGGCTGCGGGTCGGGAGCGAGGGGCACCGGCTGGGCTGGGGGGGGGGCAGGGGGCTGCGGGTCGGGAGCGAGGGGCACCGGCTGGGCTGGGCTGTGCTATGCTATTGCCAGGCCATTACGTGGGGTTCTGGCAGCTGAGCCGACAAATCAAACCGGGACAGAACCCGACGCCGTGGCCGGAACCGAAAAACAGGCGAATGTCCCAGAGTCCTGAAGGCCTGGACCCTGACAACCAGCCTGCCCCGGGCTACCCCGCCCAGCTCTGCTGGTGCCCCTCACTCCCGACCCGCAGCCCCTGCGCCCCCCCACACCGGGCTACCCCGCCCAGCTCTGCCGGTGCCCCTCACTCCCGACCTGCAGACCCTGCGCCCCCCCACCCCGGGCTACCCCGCCCAGCTCTGCCGGTGCCCCTCACTCCCAACCCGCAGCCCCCTGCGCCCCCCCACCCTGGGCTACCCCGCCCAGCTCTGCCGGTGCCCCTCACTCCCAACCCGCAGCCCCTGCGCCCCCCCGCCCCGGGCTCCCCTCCTAGCACTGCCAGTGCCCCTCACTCCCGACCCGCAGCCCCTGCCCTCACAGGCTGAAGCTGAACCTGGGGTCCTTGGCACACAGCCCCTGAGGACTGGGCCAGGTGCCAGCAGCCGCCTTACCTGGTGTTTGCTGGTGGCAGAGCAGCTGCTGCCGTTACTGGGGCTGTGAAATTCAAAGGGTGCAGGTGGGGCTGGGCGGGTCCCTCTTATACCTGGGGCGGGGAGCTGGGGAGGAAGTTTGGACAATGGCAGGGGCTGTGGCCTAGGGTGGGGAGTTCTGTGAGTCGTGACAGATACTGGGAGGGGAGTGAGACCTGCAGGGTTAGTGGAGGGGGTGCTGGGAGCCAGGACTCCTGGGTTCTCTTGCTGGCTCTGGGAGGGGAGTGGGGTCTGGTGGGTTAGAGCAGGGGGGCTAGGAGCCAGGACTCCTGGGTTCTCTCCCCGGCTCTATGAGAGGAGTGGGGTCTGGTGGGTTAGAGCAGGGGGGGGCTGGGAGCCAGGACTCCTGGGTTCTCTCCCTGGCTCTATGAGAGGAGTGGGGTCTGGTAGGTTAGAGCAGGGGGGGCTGGGAGCCAGGACTCCTGGGTTCTCTCCCCAGCTCTGTGAGGGGAGTGGGGTCTAGTGGTCAGAGCAGGGGGTGCTGGGAGCCAGGACTCCTGGGTTCTCTCCCTGGCTCTGGGAGGGGAGTGGGGGCTGGTGGGTTAGAGCGGGGGGGGCTGGGAGCTAGGACTCCTGGGTTCTCTCACTGGCTCTATGAGAGGAGTGGGGTCTGGTGGGTTAGAGCAGGGGGTGCTGGGAGCCAGGACTCCTGGGTTCTCTCCCCAGCTCTATGAGAGGAGTGGGGTCTGGTGGGTTAGAGCAGGGGGTGCTGGGAGCCAGGACTCCTGGGTTCTCTCCCTGGCTCGGGGGGGGGGAGTGGGGGCTGGTGCTTAGAGGGGGGGCTAGGAGCCCACGGTGGTGTGGGGGTGACCTCATAAGTGGGGGGGTGGTTCCTTCCCTCCACGAGGAGGCGCGTGGTGGGTTGGACCTGCGGGGGGAGGGGAAGACGCTCACCGGTTGCCAGGCAACAAAGAGCGTGGGTAAATATTTGACTCCGCGGCTCCACCCACCAGAGTCAGACTTTGGACCCGGAAGCGGGGGGGGGGGGGGGGCAGCGGAGTGGGCCTGGGGGGCTGCAAGTCGGGAGTGAGGGGCACCGCGCAAAATTCCCCTTCTCTCCACTGTGTGGCGCTGTGAGCCCGGGAATCCCACTCCAGTGGGTTGGGCTGAATCAGGTGTGGGAGGAGCTCCCAGGTGAGATAGAGATGGCCGGACGCCTGGGTTCTCTCCCGGCTCTGGGAGGAGAGCGGGGGGCTGGTGGTCAGAGCAGGGGGAGCTGGGAGCCAGGACTCCTGGGTTCTCTCCCTGGCTCTGGGAGGGGAGTGGGGGCTGGTGGGTTAGAGCAGGGGGGCTGGGAGCCAGGACTCCTGGGTTCTCTCCCTGGCTCTGGGAGGGGAGTGGGGGCTGGTGGGTTAGAGCGGGGGGGCTGGGAGCCAGGACTCCTGGGTTCTCTCCCGGCTCTGGGAGGGGAGCGGGGGCTGGTGGTCAGAACAGGGGGGGCTGGGAGCCAGGACTCCTGGGTTCTCTCCCGGCTCTGGGAGGGGAGCGGGGGCTGGTGGTCAGAGCAGGGGGGGCTGGGAGCCAGGACTCCTGGGTTCTCTCCCGGCTCTGGGAGGGGAGCGGGAGCTGGTGGTCAGAACATGGGGGGCTGGGAGCCAGGACTCCTGGGTTCTCTCCCGGCTCTGGGAGGGGAGTGGGGGCTGGTATTCAGAGCAGGGGGGGCTGGGAGCCAGGACTCCTGGGTTCTCTCCCGGCTCTGGGAGGGGAGTGGGGGCTGGTGGGTTAGAGCAGGGGGGCTGGGAGCCAGGACTCCTGGGTTCTCTCCCGGCTCTGGGAGGGGAGTAGGGTCTGGTGGGTTAGAGCAGGGGGGCTGGGAGCCAGGACTCCTGGGTTCTCTCCCGGCTCTGGAAGGAGAGCGGGGGCTGGTGGTCAGAGCAGGGGGGGCTGGGAGCCAGGACTCCTGGGTTCTCTCCCGGCTCTGGGAGGGGAGTGGGGGCTGGTGGGTTAGAGCAGGGGGGGCTGGGAGCCAGGACTCCTGGGTTCTCTCCCGGCTCTGGGAGGGGAGTAGGGTCTGGTGGGTTAGAGCAGGGGGGCTGGGAGCCAGGACTCCTGGGTTCTCTCCCGGCTCTGGAAGGAGAGCGGGGGCTGGTGGTCAGAGCAGGGGGGCTGGGAGCCAGGACTCCTGGGTTCTCTCCCGGCTCTGGGAGGGGAGTGGGGGCTGGTGGTCAGAGCAGGGGGGGCTGGGAGCCAGGACTCCTGGGTTCTCTGCCAAGCGGCTGGGCCGGGCAGCACTAAGCCATCCCCCATTAGCCGGGGGCTGCAGGGGACCCGTGATTCCTGGTGACGTTTGTGTCAAATTGTCAGTGGCACAAAATGAGATAAATGGAGGAGAGAGAAAAAGGCAGCTCCAGCGGGGGGGGGGGGGGGGTCAGAAAGACCCCCCAGGGAGTGGGGAGGGGAAATCCTCTGGGCCCCCCACCTAGAGGGAGGGGGGATGCAGCAGGGCTGGGCAGTGGGACCCTCCTCTCGGCAGGAGGGTGAAGGTGAGAGGGAGGCAAAGGGGGGGGGGTGAATTTGTCTCTGGGTGATTTGATTTATTTTTGCTTCTGGAGCTGTTAGTCTGAGTGTCTGTGTGTATCCAGCCCCCATCCGCCCCATGGCCCACCCAGAGCCCCCATCTGCCCCATAGCACCCACAGCCCCATCTGCCCCATGGCCCATCCAGAGCCCCCCAGCCCCCATCTGCCCCATAGCACCCACAGCCCCATCCGCCCCATGGCCCACCCAGAGACCCCATCCGCCCCATCCAGAGCCCCCGATCCCCCATCTGCCCCATAGCACCCACAGCCCCATCTGCTCCATGGCCCATCCAGAGCCCCCCAGCCCCCATCTGCCCCATAGCACCCACAGCCCCATCCGCCCCATGGCCCACCCAGAGACCCCATCCAGAGCCCCCCAGCCCCCATCTGCCCCATAGCACCCACAGCCCCATCCGCCCCATGGCCCACCCAGAGACCCCATCCAGAGCCCCCCAACCCCCATCTGCCCCATCCAGAGCCCCCGAGCCCCCATCTGCCCCATAGCACCCACAGCCCCATGGCTCCATCCCCTCAACCATCCTCCCCAACCCCATAGCAGCCCCCCCACAGCCCCCATCCAGCGCTTTCACGCCCTCCCCCTGTGCATGGACCCTTCATTATCTATCCATCTCTCTAGCCCCACGCCCCCCCACCTCCCCCCCGGGCTCCCCCATGCATGAAAACAGCCCTGATTTAATTTAGTCGCTACGAAAATCGATTCTGCCATTCGATACAAAATAAGAATCAGGCAGATTAAGGGTCGGAAATTAACTCTGAAAATATTTTTGATGGAGTGCGGCGCAGTCCCGCCGCCAAATGGGCTGCAAAGTGGAACAAATGACGGGCGGCCACTGCCGGCGACAGGCCCTCTCCATCTTCCGATTAGCCGCTAATGGGAAAGGTCCCGCTCCCCAGCCTGGGCGCAGGCATTAATCACAACCCCGGCTTTATGAAGATTTATTTCCCGCTGCCTCCAGCCCGCGCGGAAGATGAAGTCATAACGCTCTGGGGGGAGCGGGGGGGCTTTAAAAACAAGAGAGAAAAATACAGGGATGTGGCTCGAGGGGCGTCAGCAGGGCTGGGCTAGCAGGGGGCTGCGGGTCGGGACTGAGGGGCACCAAGAGGGCTGGGCCAGCAGGGGCTGCGGGTCGGGAGTGAGGGGCACCGGCAGAGCTGGGGGGGGCAGGGCTGGGCTGGCAGGGGCTGCGGGTCGGGAGTGAGGGGCACCAGCAGGGCTGGGGATGGGGGCTGGGCTGGCAGGGGCTGCAGGTCGGGAGTGAGGGGCACCGGCAGAGCTGGGGGGGGGGCAGGGCTGGGCTGGCAGGGGCTGCGGGTCGGGAGTGAGGGGCACCAGCAGGGCTGGGGGGGCAGGGCCGGGCTAGCAGGGGCTGCGGGTCGGGAGTGAGGGGCACCAGCAGGGCTGGGGGGGCAGGGCCGGGCTAGCAGGGGCTGCGGGTCGGGAGTGAGGGGCACCGGCAGAGCTGGGGATGGGGGCTGGGCCAGCAGGGGCTGCGGGTCGGGAGTGAGGGGCACCGGTATTGGTCCCCAAAAGATGACTGCTTTTTATGAAGTGAGGGTGGGATATTTTTCTTGGAGGGGCTGGGGGGAGACATGGGGCAGGGGGCTGAGTGACACAAAGGGGGAAAATGGGGGGGGGGGGCCGAGTGGAGGTAGAAAGTTCAGGGTTGAGATCGGCACGGCACGGCCCAGCTGCTTCCCGGCTTCCCGTCTCTGCCACTAATTGACTGGGCTGTTGGCAGAGACACCCAGAGCCATGGAGAGAACCCAGGAGTCCTGGCTCCCAGCCCCCCTGTGCTAACCACAAGCCCCCACTCCCCTCCCAGAGCCAGGGAGAGAACCCAGGAGTCCTGGCTCCCAGCCCCCCCTGCTCTAACCACCAGCCCCCACTCCCCTCCCAGAGCCGGGGAGAGAACCCAGGAGTCCTGGCTCCCAGCCCCCCCCTGCTCTAACCACCAGCCCCCACTCCCCTCTTAGAGCTGGGGAGAGAACCCAGGAGTCCTGGCCCCAGTGACGCACTTCTGCTCTCCCCCTTTGGTGCTGGATCCCAGCTCGGTTTCCCATCCATCGCTTGGTGCCTGCGGGGCCCAGCTGACGGATGGGAGTTTAAGTCGCCCCCTTTAATGTACCTGGGGGGGGGGCACTGGGCCTCTGTTCTAATCCCCCCCCCACCCATTCATCTCAGCCTGGCAGGGGCTCTTTGTTGTTGCATTAGTCTTGCTGGTGGCCTGGTGTCACTGGGGCTGGGGGGGGAAGGGGAGTTAACCCCTTGTGCTCCCTAGTGCTGGAGACACCCCATAGACACTAGTTCAGGAACCCCTCCCCCGCCCCCTAGGAGTGGCTCAGGGTCAGAAGAGACAGGATTGCAGTGGGTCAGATGAGAACCCAGGAGTCCTGGCTCCCAGCCCCACTCCCAGGCCCCAAAGTCCATAGACCCGGCACACAGCAGCCCCCCCCAGACCAAAGCCTGTCCCCCCGCATAGCCTGTTACCCCCTCCCCCGTGCTGCCCACCCACAAAGTCCCAGTGAAGACCCTCTGGGCCCCCAGGCCTCCCTCCCAGAGGTCCCAGCTGCCCCCCATCTGCCCCACAACTCACCAGCGTCATTCAGCCACTTCTCCAGCAGCGGCTTGAGCTTGCACATGTTCTTGAAGCTGAGGTTCAGGGCCTCGAAGCGGGAGATGGTCGTCTGGCTGAAGTCGTTGCCATAGAGTTTCCCCATGGCCAGCCCTACGTCGCCCTGCGGGGCGGGGGGGGGGGGTCACAGTCAGCAGCAGGGCAAGAGAGAACCCAGGAGTCCTGGCACCCAGCCCTCCCACTCTAACCACTAGGCCCACTACCCTCCCAGAGTCAGGAGAGGACCCAGGAGTCCGACTCCCAGCCCCCCTGCTCTAACCACTAGACCCCACTGCCTTCCCAGAGGAGGGAGGGAACCCAGGAGTCCTGGCTCCCAGCCCCCTCCCCCCGACCACTACACCCACTCCCCTCCCAGAGCCAGGAGAGAACCCAGGAGTCCTGGCTCCCAGCCCCCCTGCTCTAACCACTAGACCCCACTCCCCTCCCAGAGCCAGGAGAGAACCCAGGAGTCCTGGCTCCGGCTTCCTCCCCGTGCTGGATTGAAATGGACCAGTCACAGGGTGAAGCGGGCTGGGTCACTGTGCGAGGAGGCCATGGGCTGACCCCTGGGCGGGGGGAATTCAGGCTCCCAGCTCATCTGCCAATGGGGGGTGCTGGGGAGGGAAGATTCGAACTGGGCCCCGGCCCCCACGGCTGGAGAGCGCAGGCCGGGCTGCTCCACAGCCACGCGGGCCCCGGCCCAGGAGCTCGGGGGCCACTAGAGGGGGCCCCCAGCCAAGTGTCCCTGGAAGCAATGCGTGGCGGAGTCCAAGACCTGCGATTCTCCCACATTCCTCAACGTCCCGAGTGCCAGAGTCCAGGGACCTCTCACCCGGCGCTGGGCCGTGACTGGCTCTGGGGTGGGGTGGGGGCCAGTCACACAGGGACCCGGCGCTGGGACGCGGCTGGCTCTGGGGTGGGGCAGGAGCCGGTCACACGGGGACCCGGCGCTGGGCCGCGACTGGCTCTGGGGTGGGGTGGGGGCTGGTCACACAGGGACCCGTCGCCTGGCGCTGGGACGCGGCTGGCTCTGGGGTGGGGCAGGGGCTGGTCACACGGGGACCCGTCGCCTGGTGCTGGGACGCGGCTGGCTCTGGGGTGGGGCAGGGGCTGGTCACACGGGGACCCGTCGCCTGGCGCTGGAACGCGGCTGGCTCTGGGGTGGGGGCGGGGGCTGGTTATAGGGGCACCCCTCGCATGGCTCCGGGATGCGGCTGGCTCTGGGGTGGGGCGGGGGCCGGTCACACGGGGGCCCCTCGCCCGGCACAGAGGTGTAGCCCCCACGCCTTGGAGCCAGGTGGCAGCCGGGCCGGGAGGGGAAAGGCCCCGTGTCCCGCTCCTGGCCCCGCCGCGCGGTCCCCGCCAGGGGTCGCTGTTCCCAGCCCGGCCCCGTTGGGGGGACCCGGCGGCGGGGCGCAGGGCCGCAGTAGCGCAGCGTGGCCACAGGGTGGCGCCCCTCTCCCAAGCACTGGACGCTGCTCGGGCACGGGGGGGTCACGGCTCCGCCATCCGGCACCAGCCTCCCCCCGGCTCGGGGACCGCGCAGCCGGGCTCAGCCTAGGGACTGGTCAGCTCGGGGCTTGGATGGGGCCGCCAGCCCCGCTGGGATGGCTCGGGCCGGGGGGCTTCCCCCCACAGCCAGGGCTGGTCCCTGCTGCATCTCAGCGCCGGGCGTCTAACCAACCCCATGAGCCCCTGCCCCACCCCAGAGGTGGCTGCATCTCAGCACCGGGCGAGGGGGGTCCTGTATAACCAGCCCCTGGCCCACCCCAGAGGGGCCATGTCCCAGAGCCAGCTGAGGGGTCCCCGTATAACCAGCCCCTGCTCCACCCCAGAGGTGGCTGCATCTCAGCGCCGGGTGTCCGATTGAGGGACTTTCAGGGGATATCTGGGAGTGGGGCCCCCAGGCACACCCAGGCCGGGGGGCAGGCAGGACAGTTTTCCCGGTGGGACGGCGCAACGCGTTAGGGGGGGGGGCTCTGTCGGAGGTGGCTGATTGATTCCTGTTTATTATCTATTAAGAACAGTCGGATAGTTTGGCTAACACATCAATTCATCACGCCGGGCCATCATGCAAATTCCCTAATAAAAACATTTTACTCGTAAATGGGCCCGAACTAATTAACTAAAGTGTTAATTAAAGTGCGGCAGACAGGGATTGTAATCAAGGCGTGCGCCTTTATCCATCTTCCGGCCTATTGAGAACATCCTTCCCTCATTGATGGATTTCAATGTGATCCTGGCTGGGGGGGGACGCAGCGAGGGGGACGGGGCGCGGAGGCGTGGGATGGACAGAATGAAGAAGACAGAGACACAGACAGTGGCGGTGGGGGAAGAGCGAGCGAAAGTCTGAACGAAAGACGAGCCGATAATGGGGGCTGTGGGGCGACGGGGCCAGGGGCGCGTGAGCCGGGAGATGGACAGAACCCCCGAGCTGGGGGAGACCTGGCCGGGCTGGGCCCCAATCACAGGGGGTCCCCCAGCAACAGAGGGCTCCTGGCTCCGAGGGCTGAAATGTGGCCAAGGCCTGGGCGAGATGGGAACTGGGAAATGACAAATGAACAGGCCTGGCCCTTAATGAAAGAGAAGGGACCCAGGGCCTTTCCCCTCTAGGCTCTGACCTGCTCACAGAGCGGGGGGCTGGCTGGCTTGGGGGATGGGACGGGGGGCTGGAGAACTGTGTATGGGGGGGCTGAGAGCCATTGAACCAAACTGTAACCCCTGCGTATAATGGAAACCATGTCCAGCCAGGAGGTGCAGCAGCCCCCCTAGATCCAGCCCCCATGGGGTAGGGAATGGGACGTGGGACCTGTCCGCTCTAGGGGGCACCAGCTCCCACCCGGCCCCAGGGCAGGGACTGGCTGGCTCAGGGGGGCAGGCAATGGGGGTGTGGGTCCTCTCCCCTCAAGGGGGCACCGACTCCCATCTGGCCCCAGGGGTGGGGACTGGCTGGTTATGGGGAGCAGGGAATGGGACATGGGGCCTGTCCCCTCTAGGGGGCGCCGGTTTCCGTCCGGCCCCAGGGCAGGGACTGGCTGGCTCAGGGGGGCGGGGGAATGGGGCAGGGGCCTGTCCCCTCTAGGGGTGCCTTCCCTGATCCGGCCCCATTGGCTAACCCCCAATTTGCATAGCCCAGTTCCCAGCGGGGTTGCGGGGGGCTGAACAGGGCACATGGGGGGACGGTTTGGGTGTGTGAACACTGGTGCCCCGTTCACACTTATCCTGTGCAGAGGAGCTTGTCCTGCCCTGCTCTGCGCTGGGGGCATGGGGGGGGGCATTGTCCTTGGCACGAATATCCCCCACATCTCACTTAGGCCTTGGGGCATTCAGCCACCTACAATCGGGGCCCCTCCCCATTTAGGGAACCCCAGCTTGGAGACACTTTAAAGGGGCCCAGTTCTACTGAGTCCCTGACTGCTGCCAGCGTCAGTAGAAGACTGGGGGCTGGGATTTTGGGGGGCTGGGATTTCGGGGGCTGGGATTTGGGGGGGCTGGGATTTCGGGGGGCTGGGCTCAGCGGCTTACACCTCACTTAGGGTTGTGGCCTTCCCCGGGATCCCCACGCACCTGTGGGGCCCTTCCTTGGACCTGCACCCCGGGCCCTTTGGCTGCCAAGGGGACCCCACTTGTTAAAGGGAGCCAGGCTGGTTGTCAGGGTTCCCCCTGGTGATGTGGTAGGCACAGATTGTAGGACTGTATTGGGGGGATGTCCCCAATTTTCCTGCCCCCCCAGTTCGATGTTCCCTGCTAGTAACTTGGTGTTCGGGGGTGAGGGATGGAGACAGATTACTGAGGGGTCCATCCCCCGTTTCATCTTTTAAACCTAGTCCCCCTTAACCCCCTCCCCAGCTGGGGTACCCCCTTACCCCCACACATGCAGCCCCCCCACCCAGCTGCACTGTGGCTCTGAACTCTCCCTGGGGGGGTGGGGTTCGGATTTCCTGTCCCCCCTGCCCAGACCCAGCGCCCCGGCAGGGCCTTTCTCCAACTGGGCCGACAGGATCTCGCTGGCTTTGCCCCAACACCCAATGTCCTTCCCTTGAAACCATCACCCCATCGCCCCCCTCAGCACCCCAGGAGCTCCCCCACCCTCTGTCTCCCCAATTTTAAGCTCCCTCTCCCAACATGGAACCCCCACCTGTAGCCCCTCCCCCGAGTTCCCTGCCCAGGGGTCTCTCCGCAACTGTCAGGCCGGGGCTGGATGGCTGGGGATAGGGCGGGGGGGGGGTGCTGCCCCCCCCCGGGTCTGTCTCTGTGTGTTTGTTAAATTGTCCGTCGGCCCCGTCAGTCATGGCCAAGCAGCATCGTGCAGCCCCAGCCGCGACCCCCCCGTCCGAGCCCATAAATAATATTCCCGCGTCTCTATTGTGAGTGCGGAGCCGGCTCCGGCTGGCGGCGACCCCCGCCCCCCCCCATACATCACCCGCTGACAGCTGCAGAAAAGCGGCGAATTAGCACCTAAATCGAATATTGATCAGCCCCAAGCCGGCCGCACTCGGCTGCCCCTGCCCGGCCCCCCCGCCCCCCCAGTCAGTCACCGCCCCCCCGGACCCCAGCCCGCCCCCCCCAGCCAGGCCCCCACCCAGTGCACCCCCAGCTGCCCCCCCCCATCCGGGACAGATGGGGAAAGGGACCTCCACTCCCCCCTGGTGGACTAAGGCACATGGACACCCTCCAGGTGCACGCCCCCCACAAACACACCTTCCCACACCACTCAGAGCCACGCATGGGTCTCCCCACCCCTGTCTCGAGGGCATGCCAGCCCTACCCGGACGTAGGGGGTCAGTCGCCCAGCCCCACCCACCAGCCCGCCCCCATGCTGCACAGTGCAGACTGCACGGAAAGGAATCAAAGGGGCCGGCCTGGGGGGGTCTCCCAAGGGCCAGTCCCTTGCCACGCCCATAATAATCCATTCCACACGCTGACATACAAAACCACATGCCCCAGGCACACGCCAACACACCCAGAGCTGCCACACCCTGCTTTGTCCCGGGACACAGATCTGCACCACGGATTCAGAGAGCAACTCACCCTCACAACCTCCACACATCCGCCTGCGGCTACAACCGAGATTGGAACCCCTAGTGCGCCGGGCGCTGCCCAGACCCCCGCCAAGATCAGGGCCCCGTCTCGCCGGGCGCTGCCCAGACCCCAGCCGAGATCAGGGCCCCGTCGCGCCGGGCGCTGCCCAGACCCCAGCCGAGATCAGGGCCCCGTCTCGCCGGGCGCTGCCCAGACCCCAGCCGAGACCAGGGCCCCGTCGCGCCGGGCGCTGCCCAGACCCCAGCCGAGATCAGGGCCCCGTAGCGCCGGGCGCTGCCCAGACCCCAGCCAAAACCAGGGCCCCGTCGCGCCGGGCGCTGCCCAGACCCCAGCCGAGATCAGGGCCCCGTCTCGCCGGGCGCTGCCCAGACCCCAGCCGAGACCAGGGCCCCGTCGCGCCGGGCGCTGCCCAGACCCCAGCCGAGACCAGGGCCCCGTCGCGCCGGGCGCTGCCCAGACCCCAGCCGAGACCAGGCCCCGTCGCGCCGGGCGCTGCCCAGACCCCAGCCGAGACCAGGGCCCCGTCGCGCCGGGCGCTGCCCAGACCCCAGCCGAGACCAGGGCCCCGTCGCGCCGGGCGCTGCCCAGACCCCAGCCGAGACCAGGGCCCCGTCGCGCCGGGCGCTGCCCAGACCCCAGCCGAGACCAGGGCCCCGTCGCGCCGGGCGCTGGGCAGACCCAGAGTAGGAGACAGGCCCTGCTCCAAAGAGCTCTAACTAGCCCAAGGCCACACACTGGGAGCCAGGACTCCTGGGTTCTCCCCCTGGCTCTGGGAGCGGGGTGGGATCTAGTGGGTTAGAGGAGGAGGGGCTGGGAGCCAGGACTCCTGGGTTCTGACTGTGGCTCTGGGAGGGGAGCGGGGACTGGTGGGTTGGGTTAGAGGAGGAGGGGCTGGGAGCCAGGACTCCTGGGTTCTGTCTGTGGCTTTGGGAGGGGAGCGGGGACTGGTGGGTTGGGTCAGAGCAGTGGGGCTGGGAGCCAGGACTCCTGGGTTCTGTCTGTGGCTCTGGGAGGGGAGGGGGCTGGTGGGTTGGGTTAGAGCAGTGGGGCTGGGAGCTAGGACTCCTGGGTTCTCTCCCCAGCTCTGGCAGGAGAGTGGGAATTAGGGGGTGATAAGATCTCAAGCAGTCACTTCACACCGTCCTGTGACCCTGCTGAGGCCCCGCCATCACTTCCCCCTGCCGTGGGGGAGGCACCCCCCCCCCCAGCTTGTTAAATTCTGATCTAAATCAGCCGTTGCGGCGCCGGCAAATTGTTGCGCTGCCGTTAATGATGCTGTTCGGGATAAACAATGCGGGACCCATCGCTCAACCCCCCAGTGTGCCCCCCCCCAGCCGACGGCTCATTACGGCTGCCTGTCACTCAGCCAGTGTAGCGGCAGCCGGGCTGGGCCGGGGCTAGGCCGCGCTAGGGAGCGAGCGGCCCCGGTTCTGCCCACGCACCCGCGCCTCTCGCAGACACCTGGGGGGGTCTGACTGGGGCAGAGAGACTCTAGCCCGGAGACAGGCCCGGTCCCCCACCTGCCCGGAGACACGTAATCTCACTAACCCACTTACCCTGGGGTCACAACCCGGGCTGCGAGGGAAGCGGGCTCTAGTGGGCAGAGCAAGGGGCGGGGAGCCAGGACTCCTGGGTTCTAACGCTCACGCTGGGAAGGGAGTGGAGTCTCTCCCCCCTCAGGGCACCTTTGAGAACCATGTCCCCTTCTATTTCACCTGGTGACACACAGCGAGAGAGAGACACACACAGTGCTGTGACATCCTGACACTGCTGGCTACTGTGTATGGGGCCCAATATCTATCTATACGGTGCAGCCCCCATCTATCTATCTATCTATCTATCTATCCCCATAACTCCCTCCCTCCATCTATCAATCTATCCCCATAACTCCCTCCCTCTATCTATCTATCTATCTATCTATCTATCTATCTATCTATCTATCTATCCCCATACACCCCCTCTATCTATCTATCTATCTATCTATCTATCTATCTATCTATCTATCTATCTATCTATCTATCCGCATAACTCTTCCCTCCTCCCTCTGTCTATCTATCCCCATACACCATCTATCTATCTATCTATCTATCTATCTATCTATCTATCTATCTATCTATTCCCATAACTTTCTCCCTCCCTCCCTCTCTCCCTCTATCTATCTATCTATCTATCTATCTATCTGGAACTCCGTCCCTCCCTCTATCTATCTATCTATCTATCTATCTATCTATCTATCTATCCCCATAACTCTCTCCCTCCCTCCCTCCATCTATCTATCCCCATACACCTCATCTATCTATCTGGAACTCCCTCTATCTATCTATCTATCTATCTATCTATCTATCTATCTATCTATCTATCTATCTATCTATCCCCATACACCCCTTCTATCTATCTATCTATCTATCTATCTATCTATCTATCTATCTATCCCCATAACTCTCTCCTCCCTCCATCTATTTATCTGTCTATCCACACACATACCTTCTCTCTCTCTCTCTCTATATATATATATATACCCATACACCCCATCTATCTATCTATCTATCTATCTATCTATCTATCTATCTATCTATCTATCTATCTATCCCCATAACTCTCTCTCTACCTCCCTCTATCTATCTATCTATCTATCTATCTATCCTCAGACACCCACTCTCTCTCTTTTTCTCTCTCTCTATCTGTATATAATCTATCGATCTATCAATCTCTCTATCTATGCACACACATACCCTCTGTTTGTCTCTCTATATATGCCTATACATATCTCCTCAACCGCTTTATCTATCTATCTATCTATCTATCTATCTATCTATCTATCTATCTATCTATCCCCATAACTCTCTCCCTCCCTCCCTCTATCTATCTATCTCTCTATCTATCCCCATACACTATCTATCTATCTATCTATCTATCTATCTATCTATCTATCTATCTATCTATCTATCTCCCTCCGTCCCTCCCTCCATCTATCTATCTTTCCCCAAACACCCCCTCTATCTATCTATCTATCTATCTATCTATCTATCTATCCCCATAACTCTCTCCCTCCCTCCCTCTATCTATCTATCTCTCTATCTATCCCCATACACTATCTATCTATCTATCTATCTATCTATCTATCTCCCTCCGTCCCTCCCTCCAGCTATCTATCTTTCCCCAAACACCCCCTCTATCTATCTATCTATCTATCTATCTATCTATCTATCTATCTATCTATCTATCTATCTATCTGGAACTCCCTCCCTC
Organism: Graptemys geographica; assembly: GCA_037349215.1. Taxonomy (NCBI): domain Eukaryota; kingdom Metazoa; phylum Chordata; order Testudines; family Emydidae; genus Graptemys; species Graptemys geographica. The sequence goes on along the minus strand of JBAIFT010000116.1, from coordinate 853,178 downwards.
CCTCTATCTATCTATCTATCCCCATAACTATCTCCCTCCCTCCATATATCAATCCATCTATCCCCATAACTTTCTCCCTCCCTCCCTCTATCTATCTGTCTATCTACCTATCTATCTATCTATCTACCTATCCCCAAACACCCTCGCTCGCTCTCTCTCTCTTTATCCGTATATAATCTATCGATCTATCAATCTATCTCTCTATCTATCCATCTCTATCTATCTATCTATATCTCCCCAACCACTTAATCTATCTATCTATCCCCAAACACCCCCCCATCTCTCTTTCTCTATCCGTATATAATCTATCGATCTGTCAATCTATCTCTCTAGCTATCCACACACATACCCTCTGTTTCTCTCTATATATATACCTATATATATCTCCTCAACCGCTTTATCTATCTATCTATCTATCTATCTATCTATCTATCTATCTATCTATCTATCTATCCCCATAACTCTCTCCCTCCCTCCCTCTGTCTATCTATCTATCTATCTATCTATCTATCTATCTATCTATCTATCTATCTATCCCCATAACTCTCTCCCTACCTCCATCTAGTTTATCTATCTATCCACACACATACCTTCTCTCTCTATATATATATATATACCCATACACCCCATCTATCTATCTATCTATCTATCTATCTATCTATCTATCTATCTATCTAT
>JBAIFT010000116.1:817500-850000 GCA_037349215.1 Graptemys geographica | reverse complement strand
CCAGCCAATGGCCTAGAGGACGGAGACCCCAGCGACCGGTGACCTGGCGACCCAGAGACCCAGCTCAGGAGTTGCAGCCGGTTCTGGCCAGTGGGAGAACAATGGGCTGCGGGGAGAGGACCCCGGTGACCTGACCAGCCGGTTCCAGCCAGACGGGGCAGAGGACAGAAGAGGGGAGAGGGGGTCCAGGTGACCCTGTTTACCTGGAGAGAAGACAATGGACAGAGGCAGGGCCTGGGGCCGGTGATCTCAGATGCCCAGCTGGGAGCAGGGGGGCGCTGGGCTGGAGAGGGGGAGCAGGCAGAGCCCCCCTGGATGCAGGGAGACTGGGATGTGCTGGGCTGAGGGAGGCCAGGCCTGAGGCCGGAGAGTTTCCTGTGCTGGGTTCAGACGCTGAATAAACCCTCCTGTGTTTCGCTGGCTGAGAGTCGTTCTGGGCTAGAGAATAGGGCGGGCGGGGGGGGATTAACCCCTTCGGGGGGTGGAGGTGTTGCGGAGTGTGGGGGAGTCAGGGCCCTGCACCCCTCTTCCTGAGATTCACTGCGACTCTCAACCAGCCAGTAAAGCAGAAGGTTTATTTAAGGACAGAAACACAGTCTCAAGCAGAGCGTGTAGGTACAACCAGACCCCCTCAATTAAGTCCCTCTGGGAGGTTCAGGGAGCTTAGACCCCAGCTTGGGGTTCCCTGCGTTGCACCACCCAGCCCAAACTGAAACCAAACCAAAACTCCTCCTGCTGCTCCTCCCTTCCTGCTCCCCCCAACTCCTCCTCTCCTTTGTTCAGTCTCCCGGGCAGAAGGTGTTAATTCTCCCCACCCCCGTTCCTGGCTCAGGTTACAGCTCAGGTAGCTTCCTTCAAGGGAAGTCCCACATCCCCACTGCAAGCCCCCTGCAACATTCCCAGGTCAAATCTGCCCTGCTCCCTGCTCCGTCACAGGAGGCCCCAGGGGTCCAGAGCGAGGGGACTCCCTGAGGGGGCCCACGGCAGAGACAGACGTGCTAAGGCTCAGAGAGGTGCGGCTCCAGGAGGTGGAGGGGCCTGACCCCGGGAGAGAGTGGACCCCCAAGAAGGGCTGTCTCACTGAAGGGGGTTCCCCCCACGGACCGCACGGGGCCACGAGTAGCATGACCTGGGAGTCTGTGACACCGTGGAACACCCCCCACCTGCCGGCCCTCACACGGTGTGCCTCAGTTTCCCTGTGCTTTGCCAGTCCCAGCTCTCACTGGAATGGCTGGGTCTGATTCAGGGAAACTCAGCACAATTTCCATCCTCTCCGGTCTCGTTTGAAAAGGCACCAAAGTGTCGGGGTGTGGGCTGGGTTTTGCCCTGGGTGGCGCCGACTGGCATTACCCCAGGAATGCTGCTATGCAGGTGGGCCCTGGGCCGGTACCTTCGCCTGCCAGCTAGTGCTGACCCAACCACAAACCTCCTTTGACTCAGGTTCCCTCTTCCTCCTCCCCTCTGAGCTCCTGGGGGAAAGAACCAGGCTGGAGCCCTGCAAAGGTGCTCTAGTGGATATCTTTATAGCTTGGGGGACAGGACTCCTGGGTTCTCTCCTGGCTCTGGGAGGGGAGTGGGGGCTGGTGGGTTAGAGCAGGGGGGGCTGGGAGCCAGGACTCCTGGGTTCTCTCACGGCTCTGGGAGGGGTGTGGGGGCTGGTGGATTGTAGCAGGGGGGGCAGGGAGCCAGGACTCCTGGGTTCTCTCCCAGCTCTGGGAGGGGAGTAGGGTCTGGTGGGTTAGAGCAGGGGGGCTGGGAGCCAGGACTCCTGGGTTCTCTCCTGGCTCTGGGAGGGGAGTGGGAGCTGGTGGTTAGAGCAGGGGGGGCGGGGAACCAGGACTTCTGGGTTCTCTGCTGGAGGCAGTGGGTGGTCTCAGGCCTGCCGCGGTGCAGGAATGGGGGTTTCCGTCCCACCCGCCCGGCTATTTGTATATTCCGAGCTCATGAGATACATTATTCGGGAGAAAATGAATCTTTCATGACTGATTTGTCGCCGCCTCCTCGAGCCCCGTTGTTGTTTAATGTTTCAATTTGGAGGAAGCAAACATTCAATCAGGCGGATTAACTATTTAATGTGTGTCATCAGTCAAGCTGTCTGGTGCAGGGCAGGGCTGGCGACGCCGGACCAGGCCGCGGCCTGCGGCTCTCAGACGAGGAGTCAACATCGATCCCACGACTCCTTTGTTAAATTATCTGCCGTGGGACAGGAGCAGAGTCCCCAGGGGCGAGGGGCGTGCAGGAGGGGGCTCATTGGGGGGTATTGGGCAGAGGAGGAGCTGGGGTGGGGCGTGGGATATGGAGGTGTAGATTGGGATCAGCCCCCCCAAGTGCCAGGCGCTGCACAGAGCCCAAGCAAGAGAGGCCGTGTCCCAAAGATCTCTGACTGTCTTGTGACGAAGTGGGAATGTCCTTAATGTTGTGTCTGAATATTGTGCATGCCTCAGTTTCCCCTATGTGTTACTCAGGATTTGAGGTGGTGGGATCAGGGAGTGCGATCGCTGCAGAGACCCCTAGAGGGCAGGTGTGATGCCGACGGGCTGCCTGGGCACAGAGACCAGCCGACACCCTGTATCCTGGCGACTGATGGTCGGAGCCTGTTCCCTGCAAGATGGAGGTGTCTCATGCAGCCCAGGAAAGGGGCAAAGGCCGGAGGGGGCAGCTGTGGGTGTCTGGAGCCAGGCAGCTGGAAGCGGGTCAGTCTCCGGGCTTGGGTCTCGGGGGGAGCTCAGGGCTCTGGATTCCACACACACCCCCGATGGACTTTGCTGCAGGGCCCTGGTCCCTGTGCTCACAAGCTCTGTTCTACGCTGGGTCCCCACGACTAATAACCCGCCGGGGTCACTCGCTGGCTGGGAGTCGCTGCTGGCTGCGGGGGGGGGGGCTCTTTGGGGGGTCTGAGGCTCCCCAGGGGTCCCAGCCAGGGGGCTGAACGCTCCGAGGTCGGACCCAGGAGCCCCCGAAGCCGAGCAGGCCCCTGGCCCTGGTGACAGGTGCCCTGCGGGGAGACGCTGCCCCAGAGCCCTGCTAGAGCCCCCAGCCTGGGACCCCGTCGCACTTGTAAGTACACAAGGGCTGGGAGGGGAAACAGGCCCCAAGAGAGCCCAGGGTCACCCAGTACCTCAGTGCCAGAGCCGGGGAGAGAACCCAGGAGTCCTGGCTCCCGGCCCCTCCCCCCTGCTCTAACCACTAGACCCCACTGCCCTCCCAGAACCAGGGAGAGAACCCAGGAGTCCTGGCTCCCAGCCCCCTGCTCTAACCACTAGACCCCACTCCCCTCCCAGAACCAGGGAGAGAACCCAGGAGTCCTGGCTCCCAGCCCCCTGCTCTAACCACTAGACCCCATTCCCCTCCCAGAGCCAGGGAGAGAACCCAGGAGTCCTGGCTCCCAGCCCCCTGCTCTAACCACTTGTGACGAACTGGGACTGTTCTTGCTGGGGTGTGGGAATGCTGACAGGCGAGTGTGGCTAGTATGGTCTGCATCGGGGGATGGGAGTCGGCCCGAGGAAACATACCTGAGCGTGTAACATGAGAACCCAGAGGGGTTGGAGGCCAGGTGACTCCGGGGCCCGGGAAACTGAACAAAGGCTGTGGGAGGGGTCGCTGAAAGCAGAGTGTTGGAAGCGGGCTGGAGAGATGGCTGGGGGGCAGAGATGGCTCTGACCCCCCAAAGGGGGGTGGGCTGGGATGCCCTGGGACCCCAAGCTGGACCTAACTGAGGGGGGCCCTGTTGTCTGTGCCTGCAAGACCTGTCTTGGACTGTATTCCTGTCATCCAAATAAACCTTCTGCTTTACTGGCTGGCTGAGAGTCATGGTGAATCGCAGGAAGCCGGGGGGTGCAGGGCCCTGAGTCCCCCAAGACTCCGTGACACCACTAGACCCCATTCCCCTCCCAGAGCCAGGGAGAGAACCCAGGAGTCCTGGCTCCCAGACACACTGCTCACGCCACCCTGATAAACGGCTAATCAGGGATTTAGTCTCTGGCTCTGCAAAAGGGGATCGGAGAGTGGTGGGGCAGGGGGCGCAGGGGGGCCTGGGAGCAGGGGGGGAAATGGGGGGCAGGGGTCTCTGTCACTCTTGGTGTCCAAAGGCAGCAGCGACTCCCCTTTCAATCCCCTGCCCCAGCCCGGGGGTGCTATGAGGGAGGTGGGTCGCACTGCACCAGAGGGAGCTGGCAGGTGACGGGGGGCAGCAGGCCTGTGCGATGGGAGGGATCTCTGGGGGGGGTTACAATATGGGGTGGGGGGGCTGACCCCACCCAAAGGAATTCCTGGGTCTCTCCACCTCCCCCCCAGCTCCTGCCTGGCCCCCATGTGGCTCTGCTGCGCTGGCCACACTTCATCCTGGGGAGCGAGCCTGGGGGGGCGGGGGGGGAGCGAGCCTGGGGGGGGCGGGGGGAGAGCGAGCCTGGGGGGGGGCAGGGGGGCCCGGCTGCTTCCCGTGCGCTGGAGCCGGAGTCAGGCAATTGCTCTGCTGATCGCTCGCCTGATGGGCCCAGTGACAGCTAAATAGCACCTGCTGCCAGCCCGGGATCTTGCTCCGCCCCCCCCTCACAGCCCCCCCCTCACAGCCCCCCCTGCCCAGCTAGAGCCAGGGGAAGTGGGGAACCCAGGAGTCCGGGCTCCCAGCCCCCCCCCCGCTCTAACCACCAGCCCCCACCCCCCTCCCAGAGCCAGGGAGAGAACCCAGGAGTCCGGGCTCCCAGCCCCCCCCTTCTAACCACCAGCCCCCACCCCCCTCCTAGAGCCAGGAGAGAACCCAGGAGTCCGGGCTCCCAGCCCCCCCTGCTCTAACCACCAGCCCCCACTCCCCTCCCAGAGCCGGGGAGAGAACCCAGGAGTCCTGGCTCCCAGCCCCCCCGCTCTAACCACCAGCCCCCACTCCCCTCCCAGAGCTGGGGAGAGAACCCAGGAGTCCTGGCTCCCAGCCCCCCCGCTCTAACCACCAGCCCCCACTCCCCTCCCGGAGCCAGGAAGAGAACCCAGGAGTCCTGGCTCCCAGCCCCCCCGCTCTAACCACTACACCCCACTCCCCTCCTAGAGCCAGAGAGAGAACCCAGGAGTCCTGGCTCCCAGCCCCCCTGCTCTAACCACTAGACCCCACTCCCCTCCCAGAACTGGGGAGAGAACCCAGGAGTCCTGGCTCCCAGCCCCCTGCTCAGACCACTAGACCCAGGGTTGGCTCCAGGGTTTTTGCCGCCCCAAGCAGCCCCCCCCCAAAAGCCACAATCGCTATCTGCGGCGGCAATTTGGCGGGAGGTCCTTCGTGCCTCTCCGGACTGGCCGCCCCAAGCACCTGCTTGCCAAGCTGGTGCCTGGAGCCAGCCCTGACTAGACCCCACTCCCCTCCCAGAGCCGGGAGAGAACCCAGGAGTCCTGGCTCCCAGCCCCCCCTGCTCTAACCACCAGCCCCCACTCCCCTCCCAGGGCCAGGGAGAGAACCCAGGAGTCCTGGCTCCCAGCCCCCCCTGCTCTAACCACCAGCCCCCACTCCCCTCCCAGAGCTGAGGAGAGAACCCAGGAGTCCTGGCTCCCAGCCCCCCTGCTCTAACCACTAGACCCCACTCCCCTCCCAGAGCTGAGGAGAGAACCCAGGAGTCCTGGCTCCCAGCCCCCCTGCTCTAACCACCAGCCCCCACTCCCCTCCCAGAGCTGGGAGAGAACCCAGGAGTCCTGGCTCCCAGCCCCCCTGCTCTAACCACCAGCCCCCACTCCCCTCCCAGAGCTGGGAGGGAACCCAGGAGTCCTGGCTCCCTGCCCCCCCTGCTCTAACCACCAGCCCCCGCTCCCCTCCCAGAGTTGGGGAGGGAACCCAGGCATCCTGCTGTTGTGATTAAATACCCACATCTGGGGGAAGGGCAATGCAGTATTTAATACCCATAAGGGGCCGGCGCACTGGGGCCGACACTGACTGCCGGGGAGAGCACCCCCTACTGAGCCCCTGCAGCCCAGGCCCCTCGGGCCCCACTGGAGTCATGGGGTATCTTCCAATTCATTTCTCTGGGACTTCCAATCCCTGACCCCCAGCCCCGACCTCAAGGGAGGCTCCCACGTGAGTGGGAACCCCACGGCCCCCCACGGAGCTGGCTCAAACACCCCGTCTTTAGCACTCCCGAGCCAGGCCAGGGCCGTGTCCTGGGTTTGTGCGTCCAGTCGTGCCTGACGGCCTAGCAGACGCTGCCCCCCCCGGCCCTGCTCCCTGGGCTTCGCTTGCTGGGAATCGCTCCTTACGCGTTTGGCTGGGGAAAGGTTACACGCTGCGACCTGTGCTGCTGATAAATGGAGAGACGTCAAATCGCCTGGCTCCCGCACGGTAACGAGCCCCAGAGCCAGCCGCACCCCCACCCCGGAGCGCAGAGATGGGGACGTGCACACTCGCGCACACACACACACGTCCACACATGCACACACGCTTGCGCACACACACATGCACACACACATCCACACACGTGCACACACACGTGCACACACGTGCACACACACACACATGTGTGCACACATGTCCACACACGCACACACACACATGCACACACACGTCCACACACGTGCACACACACACACACACATGTGTGCACACATGTCCACACACGCACACACACACATGCACACACACGTACACACATGTACACACTCATACACACACGCATGTGCATGCACACACACTTTCACACACATGCACATGCACACACATATGTCCACACATGCACATGCACGCACACATGCGCACACACGCATCTGCACACATGCACAGACACACGCACATGCACGCACGCACACGTCCGCACACACCCACATCCACACATGTGCACACACATGCACACACATGCACAAGCACATGCACACACACATACACACACCTATCTGCACACACACATGCATGCATACACGCACGTGCACGCATGAACACACGCACATGCATGAACACACATGCACGTGTGCACACATGCATGTGCATACACACACATCCGCACACATGCACATGCATGCACACACACACACATGCACACGCGCACACACACACACACACTGTAAGGCCAAACACCTGACCCCACTTGCCCTTGCCACAGGATGAGAAGCTGATTTCAGAGGCAGGTCACGACATTCTTCTGGACTCAGAAGGAGATTACAAAGAGTGAACTCGGTTGGAAGAGGGGCCTTTCCCCCCCGGATCGGCACCGGCCCCAGTCTGGCCCCAGGGCAGGGCCTGGCAGGCTCAGGGGAGTGGGGAATGGGACACGGGGCCTTTCCCCTGTAGGGGGCGCCAGCTCCTGTCCGGCCCCAGGGCAAGGCCAGGCTGGGTCGCGGGGCCAGGGAATGGGACACGGGGCCTGTCCTATCTCTCCAGCCATCCATCCCCATACACCCATCTATCTCTCCATCCATCCGTCCCCTCCTGCCTTTCCTCCCCCTCCTTCCCTCTCTTCCTTTGTCTCACTCTGTTCGGCTCCCTCGCTCGCTCTCTTCTCTCTCAAGTGTTTTCAATTTTATTCTGAGTGGAATTAACTACCCCTGATGTCAAATTGCCGCCACAATCGATAATAATATCTTTACAAAAGAGGATATTCTTCTCTCTGCGAACGGCCCCTGAAAAATGGAAAATTTAGTCGAAATTGATTCATTACTTGACACTTTATAGGACGGGCCTGCTATTGATCGGGGCCTGTCATGTCCTATCTGCCTTAATCGAAGCTGAAGTCCAGTGTCGATGGTGGTATTTTTCATAATTCCAGGAGACCAGACAGATACAAAAACACACACAGCTCCTTCCCCTGCCCCTCCCCCAGCCTCAGCTCTGGTAACCCCCCTCCCAGCCCGAGACGCAGCCCCCCACAGGCCCCCCCGGCAAAGAGCCCCCCCCTTCCAGATACACCCCAGGGAGCCCCCCAGCCCAAGATCCCCCGACAAGGAAAGGGCCATTGTCCAGAGAGTCCGCACCAGAAAGGCCTGGGGGGGGGTATATGTACCCCCACACACACACACACTAGCCCAGTTTCTGCCCCCAGCTAATGTTTGCCCTCCCAAAATATACAGTCTCCACAACCCAAAGCACTGGGGGGGGGTGAATCTAGCTCAGCCCCCCCAGGTGACAATGCTGCCCCCCCCCCCCCAGTGCTGGGGCCGGGTTAGCTCTGGCCTGGCCGGGGCAGATGTGGAGCTGTGGCGGGGACCGGCCGGGTGTGTGTGAGGATGGGTGTGTGAGTGTGGAAATACACACACATTCTCACACACTCCCTGACACGCACACACTCCCTCTCACATGCACCCACCTAGATGTACACTCACACAGAGACACGTGCAAACATTCACTCACACGCACACACCTACACACACAGAGCAGGGCTCAGCCCCTGGATCAAAAACACACACACACACACACATAGACACACACACACGCGCACACACCTACACACACAGGGCAGGGCTCAGCCCCTGGATCAAAAACACACACACACACACATAGACACACACACACGCGCACACACCTACACACACAGAGCAGGGCTCAGCCCCTCCATCACACACACACACACATAGACACACACACACGCACACACACCTACACACACAGAGCAGGGCTCAGCCCCTCCATCACACACACACACACATAGACACACACACACGTGCACACACCTACACACACAGAGCAGGGCTCAGCCCCTCCATCACACACACACACACCTGCACACACAGACACAGACACACACGCACACAGCCCCTCCATCGCACACACACACGCACACACAGACACACACACATGCACACAGAGCAGGGCTCAGCCCCTCCATCACACACACACACATAGACAGAGAGAGAGAGAGAGAGAGGCTGTGTGTGTGTGCGTGTGTATGATGGAGGGTGTGTGTGTGTGTGTGTGTGTGTGTGTGATCCAGGGGCTGTGTGTGTGTGTGTGTGAGAGAGAGAGAGAGAGAGAGGCTGTGTGTGTGTGTGTGTGTGAGATCCAGGGCCTGTGTGTGTGTGTTTGTGTGCGTGTGTGTGTGATCCAGGGGCTGTGTGTGTGTGTGCATAGGCGCTGGAGGATAGGAAGCTTAAGGACCCCTCCTAGACATTTGGTGTGAGGATTTTATGAACAATGACTTGGTCATTTTTCTTTCTTTTTAAAGAGACAAGAAAATACATGTGGGACATCCCCCCCCCCCCCCCGCAACGTGCCCCACGCCCCGGAGCAGCGGGGGAAGGGAGGCCGGCGGGACTGGGGGTGAAGGGGGGAGGCCAAGCCCAGCTCCTTGGTTCCAGGCTCCCGTCCAACTGGAGCAGCAAAGCCGGTCGATATTTAATTGTTATTGCAGGCAGGGAGTGTGTATGTGTGTGTGTGTGTGTGAGCTACTGGAATATTTGTATTGTGAGTGTGTGTGTGTGTATCTGTGGAACTCTGTGACACAACCCCCACCCCAAAGCCAGAAGGGCAAGTTCCACTACACACACACACAGCCCCTCCATCACACACACACAAACACACACACACACACACACACACCCTCCATCACACACACACAAACACACACACACTCCATCACACACACACAGACATACACAGACACACATCCCCTCCATCACACACACACAAACACACACACACTCCATCACATACAGACACACAGCCCCTCCGTCACACGCACCATCTCTCACACACACACACACACTCCATCACACACACACAGACACACACAGACACACATCCCCTCCATCATACACACATGCATCTTGAGTGGGGGTGGAGGAGGAGGAGTTGACACAAAACTTGTGCATTGTGTATTGTTTTGTTTGTTTTGGTCCCAGGGGTGGAACTCCAGGCCATACGACACACACAAGGGGGTTCAGGCGGCCACAGGCAACCCGCCAAAATGTGAGGGGGGAGGTCAGGCCTAGAGAAAGGGGGGAGGCAGGGGAGAGATTGGAGAAAGGGGTGACACTAAAAACTTGGTGCTAGAAATGGGATACTAAGCCACAACTCCCCCACACACATACACAAATTGGGGGGCACGTTCAGCTACCAGCCCAAAGACATCCGTGGAAATTGGAGGGGATCCATGGATAGGAGAAGGGGGAGATATTGTGGGGTGTGTGTTTGGGTGTGTGCTGGCGTGTGTGGCGTGATCATTATGCCACTCCTCCACGCACTCAGGAGCACATGTTTAGGTACCACAGGCTGTCCATGAAAATGTGAGGGTGTTAGGATGGGGAAAGGGGCGGGTGACACCCACAATGTAATATAGGGTCTGTGTGTTGCTTGTGTGTGTGTTAGTGCTAGCCATGGGATCCCTATGCCACACACACTCCTTCAAACCCTGGGACGTGTGTTTACCTACCCCAGGCCGTCCATTAATATTTTTTGGGGGGAAATGGGGGATGACACCCAAAATGTGTTGTGGCGTGAGAGGGGTGTTGGTGGCAGTAGTGGGATCCCTCACAACCACACACAGACACAGAGTCAGGGGCCAGGCTCAGGTGCCCCAGGCCACCTCCCAGCATCTGCAGGGGGTTGAGGCTGGAGGACAAGGGTGTGTGTATGTCACACACACACACACACACACACACACACACGCTCCCATTATTTTCTGCAAACCAGCCAGCGCCTACTCTCTCTCCCCTTCTCTGTCTAAATGAAATCAGTCATTTTCATCAAGTGCCCGGCCAAATATTATCTACAGTCCATTCAGAGGGATCGAATCTTATTTAGAGTCGCGATTCGACATCTGTTTTCAAATTTGATCAGCTATGAACTTTATTTTCCGAGTTTGAGGAAAATTATATGCATCGATCCGAGGCACTGGCGGCTCCTACAAATACAGCCCGAGCCCCGGCCTCTCCCTCCCGCTAGCGAGGGGCGGAGAAGGCAGCGAGAGACAGACTCACACACACACCTCCCCTGCCTGCCCGACCCGCTGCCGGCTCCAGCCTCCCTGCCTGCCCGACCCGCTCCCCTGCCTGCCCGACCCGCTGCCGGCTCCAGCCTCCCTGCCTGCCCGACCCGCTCCCCTGCCTGCCCGACCCGCTGCCGGCTCCAGCCTCCCTGCCTGCCCGACCCGCTCCCCTGCCTGCCCGACCCGCTGCCGGCTCCAGCCCCCTGCCCGGGCCCCCCCGCCACTTTCTCCTCATCTCTCGGCTTCGTTCCTTTCCTTTTCCTACCCGCCCCCCCCCCCCCCAGTTCCGAGGGGCGCTGAATCCCCCCCCCCCAAAATAAGGGGACGAATGATTTAATTTTAATGAAAAGAAAAACGTTTTAAGAGACCCCCCCCGCAAAACCACCCCCTGCTTCTGCAGCTGCCCCCCCCCTGCGCCCCCCGCTGCCAACACCTGCCGCCAGCCCGACCGACCGACAGACCGGATGGTGACCGGACCGAACTGTGAGTAGCCGAGTTGGGAAAGTTTCCTGGCGGGGGGAGGGGGGTGGACTTGGCTTGTCTGAGTTTGTGTTGAGTTGCGGCGGCGGGGGGGGGTCTTGACTCCTGGACCGGGGGGCAGGCGGTTCTGGGGGCAGCAGTTTCCCACTGGACTGGGGGGGGGGTATTTTCCTGTCTGCTTGGCACACGGCGGGGGTACGGGGGGCTGACCCTTGAGTCTCCCCCCCCCACATATTTCACACTATCATAGCCTGCGGCAATGTCCCCCTTCCTGCCCCCACGTCCCTTCCTCTAGAGGTGAGTTCCCTGTCCTGCCCCCCATCCTTCTCTGTCCCAGTCCCCCTCCCTATCCTGCCCCCCATCTGTTTCTGTCCCAGCCCCCCCTCCCTGTCCTGCCCCCCCCATCCTTCTCTGTCCCAGTCCCCCTCCCTGTCCTGCCCCCCATCTCTCTCTGTCCCAGCCCCCCTCCCTGTCCTGCCCCCCATCCCTGTCTGTCCCAGCCCCCCTCCCTGTCCTGCCCGCCCATCCCTCTCTGTCCCAGTCCCCCTCCCTATCCTGCCCCCCATCCCTCTCTGTCCCAGCCCCCCTCCCTATCCTGTCCCCCCATCCTTCTCTGTCCCAGTCCCCCTCCCTGTCCTGCCCCCCATCCTTCTCTGTCCCAGTCCCCCTCCCTGTCCTGCCCCCCATCCCTCTCTGTCCCAGCCCCCCCTCCCTGTCCTGCCCCCCATCCCTCTCTGTCCCAGCCCCCCTCCCTATCCTGTCCCCCCATCCCTCTCTGTCCCAGCCCCCCTCCCTGTCCTGTCCCCCATCCTTCTCTGTCCCAGCCCCCCTCCCTATCCTGTCCCCCCATCCCTCTCTGTCCCAGTCCCCCTCCCTGTCCTGCCCCCCACCCCTCTCTGTCCCAGCCCCCCCTCCCCAGAGCTAACTGGAGCCGGTTTCCGTTTAGATTAAGGCAGGGAACCTAATTCCAGGGCAGGGGATCGAAGTTTCTGGCAACAAAGGGAAATAGCGAATCGATCCGCGGCTCCGGAGATTAAGAGACAAGTGTGTGTATCCATCAGCGGGAAAGTGCCGCCCGGCGGGCCCTGCGGACGCGCCCGGCATGCCAAGGCCTGCGCGGGGCTGGGATCCCGAGCCCCCCATGGCCCCAGGGCTGAGTGACCCCCGGTGCTGGTGCTGGAGGGGGCAGGGGGAGGGGGCAGTTGGGGGGGGCATGTGGAGGGCTCCATGCTCCCCCCCCCCCGAGAATATCCCCCGGGAAGGGGGCGGGGGGAGTTGAACTGATTCACGGTGACTTTGAGAAACTTTCTGCCCTTTACCTGTTGGGGGGGGGGGGTCAGGTCAGCGTGCGGGGATGGGGGGGCTGGTGTGCAGCGCAGGCGGTGGGGGGCACGACTGAAAGGGGGTTCTGGGGCAGGGGGCGCTGTGGGGGGCACAGGAGGGGTCCTGAGTCCCAGGGAAATCCTTGAAAGGGGGGTGGGAGTGGAGCAGAGAATTGGGCCAGTCCAGAACCAGCCCCCTGCCCCCACCCCCAAGGAAGGAGGAGGGGGAGGGGTGACTCCTAATAAGACCAGCTGGGATGTGGGGGAGAGGGGAAATGGGGCAAGACTTAACCCCCCCAAATCCTATTGCTAAATTCCTGCTCGCCCCCACCCCCAGCACACACGCTGGGCTCAGGAGGGGTGAGAGAGTCTGTGTGTCCGTCTGTGTGTCCACCTGTGTCTCTGTGCGTGCACAATGTGTGTGTGTGTGCAGTGTGTGTATATTGTGTGTGTGTTCATGCAGTATGTGTGCACATACATATTGTATTTGCGTGTGCACAGACTGAGTGTGTGTGCATGCAGAGTGTGTGTGTGTGCAGTGTGTGTATGCAGAGTGTGTGTGTATGTGTGTGCAATGTGTGTTTGTGCACATACATATTGTGTGCAGTGTGTGTGTGTGTGTGCCTGCCTAGCTGTGTAGGGTTTCTGTTTGCGGGGTTGTGTGTACAGGAGGTACAAGGAGCCGCTCTCTCGCCGTGTGAGTGTGACTGGGCCACACACCCGCGCGGACGTGTGTTTGCTTCGTGCGCTCCCAGCCGGGGCGGGCACAGGCCGAACCGGGGCTCCCTGCGGCCTGCTGGGCCGAGTGTAAATCCCACCCAGGGAACACGGCCACACACCTGGGGCCGGGTTCATTGGCCCCCGTCAGGCTGGGGCCTGTTCCCATTGTCTGGCGCCTTCCCGGGGCAGCCTTAGGGAAAATGGCAGCCTGGGCGAACTTGTATTTTGGGGCCCCCGGTCCCCGAGGATGCAGCACCCCCCATTACCCCGCCCCCCATGGGCTCCCCAAGCTCCCCGTGCCCGCCCCCCCGCCACACCCATGTGGGGAAACTGACCTGGAGGCACAGAGCACCTGCATTGCTGCTCGCGCTGCTCCTCCATCCGTGCACCCTTGGGTGCCGTGGGGGGGAGCGAGGAACAACGCCCGGGCTCACGTTCCCCACCTGGGCTGGGTAAGGGGCGGGCAGAGAGCAGCAGCTCCTGATGCCACAGTCCAGCCCCGGGGGGGAAGTGATCTGGGGTGCGTTGAGGAATGGGGGGGGAGCAGTATCTGTTCTCAGCATTGCCCCCCCACCGGGGGAAGCAGGGAGAAATCTGGGTACCCTTCCCCCACAACACAGCACTCCCCTGCCAGCCGTGACCCATCCGCCCCCCTGCCCCCTGCAAAACTCACTGGTCAACTCACCCTGGCCACACCAGTTCCCCGGCCGTACACAGCCCTCAGCATCTGTGTGGGCAGCGATCGTCCATCCCTGGGCACACACCTCCTCCATCTGTCTATTCCCCTAGACACCCACCCACCCACCCATCCATCCCCCCAGACCCTATCTATCTATCTATCTATCTATCTATCTATCTATCTATCCCCATAACTCCATCTATCTATCTATCTATCTATCTATCTATCTATCTATCCCCATAACTCCATCTATCTATCTATCTATCTATCTATCTATCTATCTATCTATCTATCTATCACTAGAGATCAGGTCCCCACTACCCCCAGGAGATGTTCTCCGCCTTTTCCTGCTCCCTTGGGATGCCCCCCAAGTCACAAAGATTTCCCTTGTGGGGGGGTTAATCTGTAGTCCCCCCATGTCCCCCAGACCCTGACCCCTGCACCCCACCCCGCCCTATATTAACCCAAGAGCAGGCTAGAGCCCAGCCCCACATCCCCAGGGTCTGGAGATGGGGGCGGGGGCACGGGGAGGCTGTGAGTGTATTGGGCCACAGGGAGACTGGGGAAGCAGGAGGCAGTGGGGAGCAGAGATTTGGGGGCCCAGGGGAGCAGGGGACAGTGGGGAGCAGAGATTCAGGAGCCCAGGGGAGCAGGGGGCAGTGGGGAGCAGAGATTCAGGGGCTATGGGGAGCAGGGGGCAGTGGAGAACAGAGATTCAGGGGAGCAGTGGGGAGCAGAGATTTGGGGGCTCAGGGGAACAGGGGACAGTGGGGAGCAGAGATTCGGGGGCCCAGGGGAGCAGGAGGCAGTGGGGAGCAGAGATTTGGGGGCCCAGGGGAGTAGGGGGCAGTGGGGAACAGAGATTCGGGGGCCCAGGGGAACAGGGAACAGTGGGGAGCAGAGATTCAGGGGCCCAGGGAGCGGTGGGGAGCAGATATTCGGGGGCCCAGGGGAGCAGGGGGCAGTGGGGAGCAGAGATTCAGGGGCCCAGGGGAGCAGGGGGCAGTGGGGAGCAGAGATTCGGGGGCCCAGGGGAGCAGGGGGCACTGGGGGGCAGAGATTTGGGGGTGCAGGGGCAGTGGGGAGCAGAGATTCGGGGGCCCAGGGGAGCAGGGGGCACTGGGGGGCAGAGATTCGGGGGCCCAGGAGAGCAGGGGGCAGTGGGGAACAGAGATCCAGGAGTGCAGGGGCAGTGGGGAACAGAGATTCGGGGGCCCAGGGGAGCAGGGGGTTGTCGGGAGCAGAGATTTGGGGGAACAGGGGGCAGTGGGGAGCAGAGATTCAGGGGAGCAGGGGGTTGTGGGGAGCAGAGATTTGGGGGAGCAGGGGAGCAGGGGGCAGCAGAGATTCGGGGGTCCAGGGGAGCAGGGGGCAGTGGGGAGCAGAGATTCAGGGCCCAGGAGAGCAGGGGACAGTGAGGAGCAGAGATTTGGGGGCCCAGGGGAGCAGGGGACAGTGGGGAGCAGAGATTTGGGGGCCCAGGGGAGCAGGGGGTAGTGGGGAGCAGAGATTTGGGGGAGCAGGGGGCAGTGGGGAGCAGAGATTCAGGGGCCCAGGGGAGCGGTGGGTAGTGGAGAGCAGAGATTCGGGGGCCCAGGGGAGCAGTGGGTAGTGGAGAGCAGAGATTCGGGGGCCCAGGGGAGCAGGGGGCAGTGGGGAGCAGAGATTCGGGGGCCCAGGGGAGCAGTGGGTAGTGGAGAGCAGAGATTCCGGGGCCCAGGGGAGCAGTGGGTAGTGGAGAGCAGAGATTCAGGGGCCCAGGGGAGCAGGGGGCAGTGGGGAGCAGAGATTCGGGGGCCCAGGGGAGCAGGGGGCAGTGGGGAGCAGAGATTCGGGGGCCCAGGGGAGCAGGGGGCAGTGGGGAGCAGAGATTCGGGGGCCCAGGGGAGCAGTGGGTAGTGGAGAGCAGAGATTTGGGGGCCCAGGGGAACAGGGGACAGTGGAGAGCAGAGATTCGGGGGCCCAGGGGAGCAGGGGGCACTGGGAAGCAGAGATTCGGGGGCCCAGGGGAGCAGGGGGTAGTGGGGAACAGAGATTTGGGGGAGCAGGGGGCAGTGGGGAGCAGAGATTCGGGGCCCCAGGGGAGCAGGGGGCAGTGGGGAGCAGAGATTTGGGGGCCCAGGGGAACAGGGGACAGTGGAGAGCAGAGATTTGGGGGCCCAGGGGAGCAGGGGGCAGTGGGGAGCAGAGATTCGGGGGCCCAGGGGAGCAGGGGGCAGTGGGGAGCAGAGATTCGGGGGCCCAGGGGAGCAGGGGGCAGTGGGGAGCAGAGATTCAGGGGAGCAGGGGGCAATGGGGAGCAGAGCCGGGCCAGGCAGGGGCGTCGCTGGCAGCAGCCCGGGGAGGAGCGGAGCGACCATCGATCGGCGCCCAGGAGCCGGCTGTTAGGATTGCATCTTGTCACAATAATTTATTGCTCTCATCCCCGCCTGATCGATGGTTTGAATTAGCGAAGCGCCCGGCTTTAATATTTACCCTCCGCGCTGCGCCTCCAATCTCCATTCTAATTGATCCGGACACGCCGCGAGCCGGCCGGGGGTGGGGCCGTGGGGGCAGGGGACAGAGCCCTGGGAAAGCAGAGATCTACATGGGGTGGGTGTTCACGGGGGCCATGAGTGTGCATGCATGAGAGTGCGTGTGCACCCATGTGCATTTGTGTGCGCGTGTGTATGCACAAACAGAAACACACACTCCTGGACACAGCCACTGTGCACACACAGAGCACACACACAAACGAACCCTCCAAGACACACACACACGCGGCCACACCGCGCACGACACCCCCCCCGGGCCGGCTCTGACGTTAGCGGTACCCCCTCTCCCTGCCCTAACAGGCACAACCTCTGCGTGACCCGACTGGGCCCTCCCCCGCTTACGCCCCACAGCCGACCCCGGCCCCCGGCCCGTGCGGGCAGCAAGGCACCGGGGTTTGTGGCTGCGCCGTTTCACTTCGGTTTTCAAACTGGTTTCGCTTCCGCTGCTGCAAACTCCAGTGCAGACGGGCCTTGTCCAGCCTGGGCCGCAGGCCGAAGTGTAACTGAAACAAAGGCCCCGGCGGCTGTGCAGCAGAGAACGTGGGTGAGGCCGGAGTCCGTCCCATGCGTTTATCCTGGCAAGCGCCCGGGGGCTTACGGGGGGGCATCACTCGGGGAGGTTGGGGACCCGCCCGGCCGGTGAGCGTGGAGCGTTGCTGGTGGCCGTACACCGGGAGAACCGTACCAGACCGATGCGTGTGTTTGCCCTTACACCAGCGCACGAGGTGGGTAGACCCCTCGCACGGCTGCCTGGGGCACTGCTGCACAAGAGCCGCCCTGACACGTTCCTGGTCTTGGCAGCAGCCGTGGCCCAGGACGCTGCCAGGGCCAGCACTAGGCGCTGCACAAACGCGGCACAGAGACAGACGCTCCCGGCCCCCAGCAGCTGCCGACGAGGTCTGAGGCAGGAGACGCCGGCTGGAGGCAGAGAGACGGGGGCACAAGGGGACAGAGACAACATTGCTCTGCATGACGGGCCGGGCCCGCAGCCCACCAGCACCCAGACCAGGTGTCTAGTTTTCCTCGGCCTCACGGCACGGGGCAGTCTGAGGAGGGATTTGAAGGCCAAGGAGGGACTCCGTGGTGGGCAGCAGCGGCTGGTGTCAGGGGCTGATCGGGGGCAGCTTGGTAGCAAATGAGAGACCGATCGGAGGGGAACAGGCCAGGAAGGGCCCGCGCCGCTTCCTGTGTGAACGTTCTTTTGGCGTAGAGCCAGCACTTCGAATTCGCCCCTGGCCTCTTGCCAGGGGAGCTGCCCTGTACGGACAAGCCCTGGGGGAGTCGTATCGTGTAACGCCACAAGGGCCCTTGAAGCAGCACCTAGGGTGTGTTTATGCAGAGGCGGCCGTTCCCCTATGGCATGGAGACCAGCCGGCCCGGGGCAGCCGTTCCCCTATGGCGCAGGGACCAGCCGGCCCAGGGTGGCCGGTCCCCTACGGCCTGGGCACCCGCCGGCCCAGCGCGGCCATTCCCCTACGGCCTGGGCACCCGCCGGCCCAGGGCGGCCGGTCCCCTACGGCCTGGGCACCCGCCAGCCCGGGGCAGCCGTTCCCCTATGGCGCAGGACTAGCCGAGCCGGGGCGGCCGTTCCCCTACGGCCTGGGCACCCGCCGGCCCGGCACGGCCGTTCCCCTACGGCCTGGGGTGGCCGCCTGCACAGGAGGGTTTGAGTGGCCTAGCAGCGGTGACTCTCTGGGGGTTTCATTCCGCTCCCTGCTGTGGAACCGCAGCCCGGCCTACACACCTCTTTTGTCTCGGGGCAGCCATGGCCGGGGGCACTAGCCCAGGTGTGAGGCGTCGCCGGAGCACTGTAGATTCACTGGCACCTCGCTAGCTGGAGACATCCCTGGTACCAGCAAATGGCACTCGGCCCCAAGAGCTTGAACCGGTTCCTGAAGTGCCGGAGGCACCAGGGGTCCGGCCGCGTCCAGCGCTGCCGGTCACACCTCCGACCATGGCACTGCACCTGCAGCTCCCCAGGCCTAGCCCTGCTCTCAGCCGGGAGCCGGGTCCTAGGGCAGCATATTCCCCTCCCTGGGTGGGAGGGGCTGCCTGGGAGCAGCGCCTCTGTCCGGTGCAGTCGTGTCCACACGGGGGGACTCAGCCGGGGCAAGCCCAGCAGAGACAAAGACGCTGGTCTGCAGAGCCTGCTGCTTCCTACACGCTCCTCACATCACAGCCAGCGAGAGCCAGGAACTCCCGCGGCCTCCAGCCCCACAACTACACCCCTTCCCCATGCACTGCCCTCCCCTCCCTCCAGAGCCTCTGGCTGCCACTGAGAGCAGCTCGTATTGCACCAACTTCTGCTGGGCAGAGAGACGAGCGTTTCCTGGCACCAACACACCTACAACCCCACTGCCGGTCTGTCTGTCTATCCAGCTTTCTATCCCCATACACCCCCACTGCCTGTCTGTCTGCCTGTCTGTCTGTCTATCTATCCCCATACACCCCCACTATCTATCTATCTATAGATAGGAAGTCATTCTTCCGCTCTACTCTGCTCTGGTTAGGCCTCAACTGGAGTATTGTGTCCAGTTCTGGGCACCACATTTCAAGAAAGATGTGGAGAAATTGGAGAGGGTCCAGAGAAGAGCAACAAGAATGATTAAAGGTCTTGAGAACATGACCTATGAAGGAAGGCTGAAGGAATTGGGTTTGTTTAGTTTGGAAAAGGGAAGACTGAGAGGGGACATGATAGCAGTTTTCAGGTATCTAAAAGGGTGTCATAAGGAGGAGGGAGAAAACGTGTTCACCTTAGCCTCTAAGGATAGAACAAGAAGCAATGGGCTTAAACTGCAGCAAGGGAGGTCTAGGTTGGACATTAGGAAAAGGTTCCTAACTGTCAGGGTGGTTAAACACTGGAATAAATTGCCTAGGGAGGTTGTGGAATCTCCATCTCTGGAGATATTTAAGAGTAGGTTAGATAAATGTCTATCAGGGATGGTCTAGACAGTATTTGGTCCTGCCACGCAGGCAGGGGACTGGACTCGATGACCTCTTGAGGTCCCTTCCAGTCCTAGAATCTATGAATCTATCCCCATCCACCCCATCTATCTATCTATCTATCCCCACTGCACCCGCCCCCTCTCTCTCTCCTCATCCCCCTCTATTTCTCTATCTATTAATTAGGATTTTCCAAGGCACTTTAGGTACACGAAGCCCTTTGAAATTCTGCCCGTTGACGGTTACATTTCTTTTGAGAACAGGCTCCTTCCCCCTTGGCCAGTTCCCGTAGCGGCGGCTGGAGCCTGAGTTGTGGGGCGGGGGAGAGTCCCCCGGTTCCTTCAGCCCTTTAGCGATGGGGCGGGCGCATGGTGCTGATGTTGATTCTTTGCTGACTTCATTGACATTGAAACGGGACAGTGACATTTCTGAACTCAGCGTGTGCACTGTCTGGCCGGGAGAGCAGCAAAGGGAGAAGTGGAGCCTAGGCGGGGCGGTTATTCCAAATCCAGCTTGTGTGTAGACGTACACCCGTCCTGAATTCAGTTCTACAGTGATGTCAGTTGCAATTATTGCAACTTCTGTGTAGATAGATAGATAGATAGGCAGGCTGTGGGGGTGGACAGACAGACGGGGTGTGGGGATGGACGGACAGACAGATGGAGTGTGGCAATGGACAGAGAGACAGATGGGGTGTGGGGATGGACAAATGGACAGGGTGTGGGGATGGACAGAGGGACAGGGTATGGGGATGGATGGATGGACAGACGGGCTGTGGGGATGGACAGACGGGGTGTGGGGATGGACGGATGGACAGACTGACGGGGTGTGGGGCTAGATGGATGGACAGACAGACAATGTGTGGGGATAGATGGACAGACAGACAGATGGGATGTGGGGATGGATGGACAGATGGAGTGTGGGGATACATGGACGGACATACAGATGGGGTGTGGGGATGGACAGACAGACAGATAGAAATGGGGTGTGGGGATGGACGGATGGACAGACAGACGGTGTGGGGATGGATGGACGGACATACAGATCTGGTGTGGGGATGGACGGACGGACAGACAGATGGGGTGTGGGGATAGATGGATGGACATATAGATGGTGTGGGGATGGATGGACAGATGGGGTGTCGGGATGGACGGACGGACAGACAGACGGGGTGTGGGGATGGAGAGACAGATGGGGTGTGGGGGTGGACGGACGGACAGACAGACGGGGTGTGGGGATGGAGAGACAGATGGGGTGTGGGGATGGATGGACGGACAGACAGATGGTGTGGAGATGGATGGACTGATGGGGTGTGGGGATGGACGGAGGGACAGACAGACGGGGTGTGGGGATGGATGGACAGACAAACAGAGACGGGATGTGGGGATGGACGGATAGACAGACAGACGGGGTGTGGGGATAGATGGACGGACAGACAGATGGGGTGTGGGGATGGACAGACAGACAGAAATGGGGTGTGGGGATGGATGGACAGACAGACAGGGTGTGGGGATGGACAGACAGACGGGGTGTGGGGATGGACAGACAGACAGAAATGGGGTGTGGGGATGGATGGACGGACAGACAGACAGAAGGGGTGTGGGGATGGACAGACAGACAGACGGGGTATGGGGATGGAGAGACAGATGGGGTGTGGGGATAGACGGACGGACAGACAGACGGGGTGTGGGGATGGACAGACAGACAGACAGACGGGGTGTGGGGATAGATGGACGGACAGACAGACAGAGTGTGGGGATGGACGGACGGACAGACAGACGGGGTGTGGGGATCTACAGACAGACAGACGTGGTGTGGGGATGGATGGACAGACAGACAGGGTGTGGGGGATGGACGGACAGACGGGGTGTGGGGATAGACGGACGGACAGAGAGACAGGGTGTGGGGATGGATGGACGGAGAGACAGACGGAGTGTGGGGTTGGATGGACAGACAGACAGGGTGTGGGGATGGATGGACAGACGGGGTGTGGGGATAGACGGACGGACAGACAGACAGGGTGTGGGGATGGACAGACAGACGGGGTGTGGGGATGGATGGAGGGAGAGACAGACGGGGTGTGGGGATGGACAGACAGACAGAAGGGGTGTGGGGATGGACGGACGGGGAGACAGACGGGGTGTGGGGATGGAGAGACAGACGGGGTGTGGGGATAGACAGACGGACAGACAGACGGGGTGTGGGGATAGATGGACAGACGGGGTGTGGGGATAGATGGACGGACAGACAGACAGGGTGTGGGGATGGACAGACAGATGGGGTGTGGGGATGGATGGACGGAGAGACAGACGGGGTGTGGGGATGGACAGACAGACAGAAGGGGTGTGGGGATGGACAGAGAGACAGACGGGGTGTGGTGATGGACAGACAGACAGATGGGGTGTGGGGATGGACGGACGGGGAGACAGACGGGTGTGGAGATGGAGAGACAGACAGGGTGTGGGAATAGACGGACGGACAGACAGACGGGGTGTGGGGATGGACGGACGGACAGACAGACAGGGTGTGGAGATGGACAAACAGGCCCCTCAAAGCACACGAGTTGTGTTTCCGCCCTCGCCTCCCTCCCATGCCCCAGCCGGGTGTTTACAAACCAGCAACTGTTCCCGTTCCGCACACGGGGACTGGAGGGGGGGGGGGTTGGACGATTTCCGTTCACTACCCCCTACCCCCACCCCCCAGCTCCATCAGAGCCACTGGGACTCACCTGGGGGAGTGGAGGGGACAGCAGGGGGCATGCCCAGGTGCAAAGGGGATGTACACAAACCCTGCACACACACACACCCCACTGCGCGCGCACACACAGCCCCCCAGGGACACACCTGTGCACGTGGGCTAGACCTGGGCCGCAGGTCACTGTAGGACACATTCTTCCGTGCCATGGCCATGCTGGCAGGTGTCACACAAACGTGCAATGCACACGTGAAAATGCCCAGCACACTTGTAATGCACGCGGGTGTGTAAGATCAGAGGGATTGTACAAAGAGAGGCACACACCTGCAGCTCCTCTTGGGCTGTCCACAGCACATGTGCCTGCAGACGTGTGTGTGCAATGCACGCCCATGTGCAAAACGCAGGTGCACACCAACATGTGTGGCACACACTTGCGAGGGATACACACACACACACCTGTGAATACCGTGCATGCTCCCATGTGTCTCACGCAGAGGATGGGCCCCTCCCAGTCTTGGTGGGGGGGATAGAGCTGGGTGTGTCGGGAGGCTGGGGGGTTACTCGCAGGGCACTGGGGAAAGAGACTCACATCGGTCACCTTGGGACCAGTGAGCAGGGCCACGAACGGGGCAGGTGTCACCTCATCTCACACACACACACACACACACCTGCCTCTCTCTCTCTCACACACACCACACACAGAGCCCTGCACACAAACAGAGACAAACACAGAGAGAGAGAGAGAGAGCCCTGCAGACACACACACACACACACACCCCTGCCTCTCTCTGTTCCTTTCTCACCCACACCCACACTCAGAGCCCTGGTTACACACAGAGACAAACACACACACACACAGAGCCCAGCACACACAGACACACACACACACATCTGCCTCTCTCTCACACACACACCACACACACACAGCCCTGCACACACACAGAGACAAACACACACAACTGCCTCTGTCCCTTTCTCACCCCCCCTACACGCAGAGCCCTGGGTACACACAGAGAGACAAACACACACACACACAGAGAGCCTGGCACCCACACACAGACACAGACACACACACTACTGCCTCTCTCTCTCTCACACACACACACCAAACACAGCCTTGCACACACAGAGAGACAAACACAGAGAGCGAGAGAGCCCTGCACACACACACACTTGCCTCTCTCTGTCCCTTTCTCTCTCTTTCTCTCTCTCTCACACACACACAGAGCCCTGGGTACACACAGAGAAAAACACACACACACACAGCCCGGCACACACAGACACACACACCCCGCCCCAGCTCCCCACACATTTAAGTCATCTCTGTTTTTTGATTCAGACCAACCTTGGCCACTACAGGGAGGGGGGGAGGGCGACCCGGCAGTGAGAACATCCCTAAATCTCCAGCCCCTTCCCCCACCCCAGGCTGTGCGGCGGGGGCAGCTCGGGAGGGGCCTGCAGGTTCGGGGGGGGGGAGCCGGGGGCTGCTGGGGTTAGTTCTGGTTTCCCAGCATTTCTGTCTGTCTGGCGGGAGCTGGGCACGGACACGTGTCACCCTGCGGGCTTGGCTAACACGGCTCAGGCCAATGCAGGGTGTGTGGAAGGGCTGGATGGGGGGCAGCGGAGGGGTGAGAAACACCCTAAGCAGGAAGGAAATAAACCCACTAATGAGTGTTAATGGTTTATGGGGCATTTGCCACGTCTGGTTCCTAACAGCACAGCTAAAAGGCCGGGCGTCATGAAGCGATAACGCCTCGGGGGGGGGGGTGTCCCTGCCACCCCCTGCTGGAGGGGCTGAGCCCAGATGTGTGTGTGGGCGGGGGGGGGGGGGTGTTTATACACAATTGTTTATATATTTGTGTCTATTTATAGGCATGTGTGTGGCATCTATACATTTATGTGTTGCAATACTTGTATTTATACGTTTCAGAGCAGCAGCCGGGTTAGTCTGTATCCGCAAAAAGAACAGGAGTACTTGTGGCACTTTAGAGACTGACACATTTATTAGAGCATAAGCTTTCGTGGGCTACAGCCCACTGGACTATAGCTGGATGCATCCGAAGAAGTGGGCTGTAGTCCACGAAAGCTTATGCTCTAATAAATGTGTTAGTCTCTAAGGTGCCACAAGTACTCCTGTTCTTCTGTTTGTATTTATACGTGTATGTGCTTTGCTTTAGGTACTGCCAGGTGGCTGTATTTCTATAGGTGTGTTACACACACACCCCTCATTCGGTGTGTTGGTTGCATAGCTATTGGTGCGTGATGCGCTGTGGTTTTGTATTTCCCCAGCTGTGTGTGCGGACACCCCCCTGTACCCACAAATCCATCGCTGGAGCCGGCCAAGCCACAGCCCCCCCAGCTCGCTTGGCCATGCAAGGACACGACTAGGCCCCTAGGGATACCCCCCACACACACATGCTCACACAGAGCCCCGCGTACACCCTCCACACACACACACACACACAGCCCTGGGTACACACACACACACACGCACAGAGCCCTGGGTACACACACACACACAGCCCTGGGTACACACATCCCCCCCCACACACAGCCCTGGATACACACACACACACACACACACACACACAGAGCCCTGGGTGTACACACACACAGCCCCGGGTACCCCCCCCCACACACACACACAGCCCCGGGTACACACACACACACACACACAAAGAGCCCTGGGTACACCCCCCCACATACACACACAAAGCCCCGGGTACCCCCCCCCCCAGCCCTGGGTATACCCCCCACACACAACATACAGCCCTGGGTGTACACACACACACACAGCGCCGGGTACACACATCTCACACACAGCCCTGGGTACACCCCCCACACACACACACAGCGCCGGGTACACACACGCCACACACAGCCCGGGCTAGACCCCCCGCACCCCCCGGAGGAAAGGCCCATGTCTCGGCGCGCCTGGGGAGCTCTGGCCGCAGGGGCTGGTTTGCGGACCGGCCCGGAGGAAGCCGGGGGGGTCTGTGGGGCGGAGGGCGGCTGCCGCGGGGCCGTGTTTAACCCTTGCAGGTCTGGCTCCGCCCGCAGCCCCAGCGCGGGTTTCCATTAGCCCAGGCGGCCGGGCGCGCGACCTTACGCGGTTAATTAACTTCCCATCAGGATGAGCGATGGGGCCGATGAGACAGCGGCGGGACCCGAACCCGCGGCCTCCAGCCCAGCGCCCGCGCCTGCGCGGCTCCGTCCGTCCGGCGCGCTCCCTCCCCGGGTAGGATCGGGGCGCAGCGCGCGCCCCTCCCCCGTCCTCCGGTCGCTGCTCCCCGGAGGGGCTGAGACACGCGCGGGTTTGTTTTAATGCGACTTTGCCCAAGTGCGGGGGGCGGGGGGGTGAAAACTTTGAAAGAACCCCCCGGTGGGGGGGATTGGGGTGTCACAGATACCGTTCCCAACGGGAGGGTGAGTGATGGGGGTCAGAGCCGACGGGGGGTGGGGGGTGGAAGCCAGTACAAATTACCGGGGCCCAGTGGTCCCGAAGGGGGTCCGGCTTCCCCGGCTCCCTGCCTCCCCCCCATCGCCTTACCGGGGCCCGGCTTCCCCCCTCCCCCCCCCTGTCGGCCCTGTTTAGCCGGTCCGCCCTTGCTGGGGGGCCCGAACCCGCTCTCGACGGCCCTGGGGGTTCACAGAGCTCCCGGGGGGGTCAGTTAGCACCCCCCGTTGGAAAGGGCCACCTGCCCCCTGCAAGGGCTCGGAGACACGGCAGCGCGGGGGCCTGGGGAACGCCAGACCACTCGAGAATCACCCCGGCGCCCCCTGATCGGGGCGTTGCCTTGGAAAATCCCCCAGGTTTCACGCAACATTGCATCGCTCCGTTTTTACCGATTTTCACGCAGGGCTGGACATGCCAGAGCAGAGCTCCCCGGACCCCTCTCGGGGTCACCAGACCCCGGCCCCCAATATCGGCCCAGGATGGACCCAGACAAAGGCAAAGCGAATGTTTTGCACCAATTTCCCCCTGTCCAGGTGGTTTGAAATGCGGTGACACAGCCGGAGTGGGGCAGGAAGGAACCAGCCTCGGTCCGCAGCTCCTGGCCGGGCTGGAGGAGGGAACCTGGGGAAGCCCACAGAAAGAAAGAGAGATGGGGTGTGTGTGTGCACACACATGTGTGCAGATGGGGGGTGGAGGGGATGTGGGTGTGTGTGGGTCTCAGTGTATGTGTGTATAGATGTGATGTGTGTGGGTGTGTGTAGATGGGGTATGTGCGGGTGTGTATGTGAGGGTGTGTGTGTGGAAGGTGTGGGGTGTGTAGAGGGTGTGTGTATCACGGACTCACAGATCGTGCCCACTCTTGGCCCCATGTGGTCCGTGGGGGGTGCCCCTTTCAGTGCAGCCCTTCTCGGGGGTCCACTCTCTCTCGGGGTCAGGCCCCTCCACCTCCTGGAGCCGCACCTCTTTGAGCCTTAGCACGTCTGTCTCTGCCGTGGGCCCCCAAGGGAGTCCACTCGCTCTGGACCCCCGGGGCCTCCACCCCCAAAGGGGTGGATGCTCCCCCCCCCCGCCCTGTTCTCTAGCCCGGAGCGACTCTCAGCCAGCGTCATACAGGAGGGTTTATTCAGCGTCTGAACCCAGCACAGGAAACTCTCCGGCCTCAGGCCTGGCCTCCCTCAGCCCAGCACATCCCAGTCTCCCTGCATCCAGGTGGGCTCTGCCTGCTCCCCCCTCTCCAGCCCAGAGCCCCCCTGCTCCCCGCTGGGCATCTGATACCCCCGGCCCCAGGCCCCTCCTCTGTCCATTGTCTTCTCTCCAGGTAAACAGGGTCATAAACCGGGGCCTCCTGTCCTCTCCGCCCTCCTCTGGCCCCTCAGGCTGGAACCGGCTGCAACTCCTGGGCTGGGCCCCCTGGGTGACCAGGCAGGGTCGGCTTTCGGCCGATTCCCCAATTCCCCTGAATCGGGCCCCGCGCCCTAACGAAGAGAACCTAACTTAGGCGCCTTTTGAATTGTTTTTACTCACCTGGCGGCGGGTCCTTCAGTGCCGCTGAAGACCCGGAGCGCTGCCAGGTATTCGAATCGGGCCCCGCAGGTCCTAAAGCCCTGTCAGCAGGTCACCGGTCGCTGGGGTCTCCGTCCTCCAGGCCATCGGCTGGGTCCCAAGTCCCCTCTCCGGTCCTGTGTCCCAACAAACTCCCTCTCCCCTCCCCTCGTTAAACCAGTAACACCCAGGGACACCGAGTCCCACCCCCTCCGCATGCAAACCATTGAAACCCCACAGAAAACAAGAAACCCCCCCACTTCGTCACAGTGTGTGTAGATGCGGGGTGTGTGTGTGTGTGTGTGTAGAGAGAGTTTGTGTAGATGTGATGAGAAGGGGGGTGTAGATGCAGTGTGTGTGTGTGTAGGGAGTGTGTATGTGTGTAGAGTGTGTGTGTAGATGCGGTGTGGGGGGGAGTGTGTGTAGATGTGGTGTGTGTGTGTAGGGCATGTGTGTAGATGTGGGGTGTGTATAGATGCAGGGTGTGTGTGTATATGTGTAGAGGAAGTGTGTGTAGATGCAACGAGAAGGGGTGTGTGTGTGTGTGTGTGTAGATGCGGTGAGTGTGTGTAGAGGGTGTGTATGTAGATGCGGTGTGTGTGTGGTGTGTGTGTAGATGTGATGAAAAGGGGTGTGTGTGTGTGTGTAGATGCGGGGTGTGTGTGGATGTGGTGAGAAGGGGTGTGGGTGTAGATGCGGTGTGGGTGTGGGTGTAGGGAATGTGTGTGGGTGTAGGGGTGTGCGTGTGTAGATGCGGTGTGGGTGTGGGTGTAGGGAATGTGTGTGGGTGTAGGGGTGTGCGTGTGTAGATGCGGGGTGTGTGTGTAGATGTGATGAGAAGGTGTGTGGGTGGGTGTGTGTAGATGCGGTGTGTGTGTAGGGAGTGTGTGTTTGTGTGTGGAGGGTGTGTGTGTGTGGAGATGCGATGAGAAGGGGTGTATGTGTATGTAGGGAGTGTGTGTGTGTAGATGCGATGAGAAGGGGGGTGTATGTAGGGAGTGTGTGTGTGTGTAGATGCGATGAGAAGGGGGGGGTGTGTAGGGTGTGTGTGTGTAGATGCAATGAGAAAGGGTGTGTGTGTAGATGCGGGGTGTGTGTGTAGATGTGGGGTGTGTGTGTGTAGTGTGTGTGTGTGTGTAGAAGTGATGAGAAGGTGTGTGTGTGTGGATGCGATGAGAAGGGGTGTGTGTGTGTGTAGATGCGATGAGAAGGGGTGTGTGTGTGTAGATGCGGGGTGTGTGTGGGTGTAGATGCGATGAGAAGGGGTGTGGGTGTGTGGATGCGGGGTGTGTGTGTAGATGCGATGAGAAGGAGTGTGGGTGTAGATATGGTGTGTGTGTGTGTAGATGCGATGAGAAGGGGTGTGGGTGTAGATACAGTGTGTGTGTGTGTGTGTGTGTGTAGATGCGATGAGAAGGGGTGTGGGTGTAGATGCGATGAGAAGGGGTGTGGGTGTAGATGCGGTGTGTGTGTGTGGATGCGGGGTGTGTGTGTGTGTGTAGATGCAATGAGAAGGGGTGTGTGTGTGTGTAGATGCGATGAGAAGGGGTGTGGGTGTATGGATGCGGGGGGTGTGTAGATGCGATGAGAAGGGGGGTGTGTGTGTAGATGCGGGGTGTGTGTGGGTGTAGATGCGATGAGAAGGGGTGTGGGTGTGTGGATGCGGGGTGTGTGTGTAGATGCGATGAGAAGAAGTGTGGGTGTAGATATGGTGTGTGTGTGTGTAGATGCGATGAGAAGGGGTGTGGGTGTAGATACAGTGTGTGTGTGTGTGTGTAGATGCGATGAGAAGGGGTGTGGGTGTAGATGCAATGAGAAGGGGTGTGGGTGTAGATGCGGTGTGTGTGTGTAGATGTGGGGTGTGTGTGTGTAGGGTGTGTGTGTGTGTAGAAGTGATGAGAAGGTGTGTGTGTGTGGATGCGATGAGAAGGGGTGTGTGTGTAGATGCGTGTGTGTGTAGATGCGATGAGAAGGGGTGTGTGTGTGTGTAGATGCGATGAGAAGGGGTGTGGGTGCGTATCGAGGGTAGAACTGGATGTTAGCGCTGGCTGGGGAAGGGGCACACAGCACAACCCGCAGTTGTTGCTTTCGGGGGGGGGTTATGACTCTGGAATCCCAGGTACCGCCCCCCGCCCCCCGTCTCGGGGCCCCGAATTCGTAGGGTCAGTAAAAGCCCCGCGCCGAAAACAGACGAACGAGGTGTCCGTCCCCTCCCCGGACCCCCCCGGCTGGGCAGAATCGCGCCGCCCGAACCTGCCCCGGGCCCGGCCTGGGCCCCCGCCGGACTCGGACCAGCCCCGACCCCCCGCAGGACGACGGATACAAACGGGTCTTTAACGCAGCCGGGGATCCGTGGAGCCTGGAGCGGGCCCGGAGCCGGACAGGCCCCGAAGGGTTCCCAGGCTCGGGCGCAGACCCCCCCCCCCCAGCAGGGAGTGGGGGGCAGGGAGCGGAGAAGGGCGCTTGGTACCTGGGTGGAGGGGGGGTGACACGCCGCTCCGGGGTCCCTCCAACCCCGTGTTCTTAGGGGAGCCCGGACCGGACCCCACAGCCCCCCTTCGGGCGGGGCGGGGGGCGGGTACGTCCGAGTATCCAGCCTCTGTCTCCGCGGCGGCAGGTCCGCCCGGGGGGGGTGGTCCGCGCCCGGCGCCCGAGGGGTCTGACTGGAGCCCCGTCCCCGTGCAGGACCGGGCTGGCTTCACCCGGACCCCCGTATTGCCGCCTCGGGAGGCGGAGCTGTGGGGGCAGAGGCGGGCCTGGGAGCAGGGCCTGGCGGGGTCACCAGAGACCCCCCAAGGAAGGAGCCGGGCCCAGCCGGGAATCCAGATCCCGCAGCCCGGCCGAAAACGTGCCGTGGGGCGCTGGGCTCGGGGCCGGGTCATCCTGCGGCGGCTTCCCCCAGCGAGCCGGGCAGAGCAAAGGCCGAAGCCCGCAAACCCCCCCCCGGGAAAGCGGGGTTCAGGGCGCGCCCCGCAGACAGCTGTTATTCCGCCCGCCGCCCCCGGCTCCGGAGCCAGTCCCCGAGAGCTGCTCTTTGGACATGCCCCCGGGGGCAGTAGACGCCCCCCCCCCACGGGGCAGAGCCCCCCCCCCCCTGGCAGGGGTCGCCGGGCTCTGGCTTCACAAGTCTCCCTTCCCCCTCCCCTGGGAAAGGCTGGAGAGGGGGGAGGGGACACCCTAAAATCCGGGGGGGGGGGGCTGGTTCCCCTTATCACCAGGGCCTCGCTTCGCTGTAAACCCGAGCGTTCGTCTCCCAGGCAGTGGGGCTGAACTCCGCCCCCCCACACACACACACACTCCGGGTTTGTTTAACTCCGCTCTCATTTCTCTACAGCCAGAGGCCAGCCCAGCCCCCCTTCCCGCCCCCATATCCGCCTCCCCCCCCACGGGACCCACCAGCACAAACAGCCCTACAGACACTTGAATGCAAATGAAGATGGAAAAACAACACTGGGATAGTCGGGGGGGGGGGGGGGTCTAAAACCAGCCTCCCGCTCGCTTCCCCTGCGGGATGCGGCTGGAAATCCGAGATTGGGGCTTTGGGGGGCAGCGGGGCCCGGTTCCGGAGGGACCCCGAAGGAGGGGCGCTCTCCTCGGGAGGGGAGGGGGTAGTTAGATCTTCCTGTGGCTGGGAGCGCAGCGTTGATGGGGTGGGGGGGGACACTACAGCCCCCCGCCCCCTTGCAGCCGCCGTACCGCAGCCGGTTCCTAGCAAATCCACGGCGGCCCGGCCGCGCTGACAAAGCGGCTGTGGGTGTTAATGAAACCCCCCACCCAGGCCGCCCCAGAGACCCCAGGTCTCCGCGCCTTGGAGAGCTTTGCGCGGGGCCTGCGCGGGGCTGGGGAGGGTCCCGGCGAGGTGTGGGGGCTGGAGCCCTATCGCTGCTCTTTGCCAGAACTGGTTTATACAGGTTAGACCCAGAACGGAAACCCCCACGCGTGGACACCCCCCCCCCCCCCGCGCGCTTATACCGACACGGGCACTCGGCACACGCGCGCCCACACACACAGAAATGCGCGCGCAGAGGGTCGCGGCGCACAGAAATGCGCGCTCAGAGAGTCGGGCGGGCTGCTTGGTAGGCGCGGGGCGCCCTGACTGCGGCAGCGGCTGCGGGCGGCCACGTGCCCCGGAGGAGGGTGATTGGCTGCGCGCGGACCTGGGGGGGGGTGATTTCCTGGGCCCCTCGGCTCCCAGCCACTTGGGGGCTGCTCTGGGGGGGCAGCGCGGGGCGGGAAGCTCCCTTAGCCCCCGCGAAGTGTCCCCGCACTCCAGGGGTTCCAGCTCCCCGTCCCTGCTCGGGCTGCGGGGAGGAGAAGGGCGGTGGGGGTGCGCTGCCCCCCTTGCCTGGAGCGGGGTGTTTGTTGATGCTCCGCAGGGGCTCCGGGACCTGTTCATTACCGGGCCGCTGGAGCGCGAGGCGGCAGCTAACCCCAGCTGGCGCCCCCCCCCCCAAGTGCCTGGAGCCGGGATTAGAAACTCAGCTCCCCCCCCCTCACTCCCCGGAGCCGCTGCGGGGACTGCGTGTAAGGCCGAGCCTCTGCCCCCGTCCCGCGGTCCAGCCGCGCTCCTCGCCCCGGGGCTGGAACCAGCCCGGGCCCGACCCAGAGCCGGGGGCGCCGGCGGCAGCGTCTCACACAGCCCCGGGAACAGCCAGTTCTGGGTTAGCGGTGATCAGGTTAGGGACAGATAGAGAGATGGAGGGAGTGAGTTCTGGGGATAGATAGATAGATAGATAGATAGATAGATAGAGGGGGGATGGGGATGGATAGAGGGGGTGAATGGGGATGGGGATGGATAGAGGGGGTGAATGGGGATGGATGGATATGGGGTGGATGGGGATGGATGGATAGGCGGGTGACGGGGATAGATAGAGGGGTGAATGGGGATAGATAGAGGGGGTGCACGGGGATAGATAGAGGGGGTGAATGGGGATAGATGGGGAGTGCACAGGGATGGATAGAGGGGGTGAATGAGGATGGATGGATGGGGGGTGAATGGGGATAGATAGAGGGGGTGAATGGGGATGGATGGGGGTGCACAGGGATGGATAGAGGGGGTGAATGTGGATGGATGGGGGGGTGAATGGGGATAGATGGCTAGGGGGGTGAATGGAGATAGATAGAGGGGGTGAATGGGGATGGATGGATAGGGGGTGCACGGGGATAGATATAGGGGTGAATGAGGATGGATGGCTAGGGGGGTGAATGGGGATAGATAGAGGGGGTGAATGGGGATGGATGGATGGGGG